>JXSR01S010990.1:96870-109813 GCA_000969725.1 Ophiothrix spiculata
AGAAATACCACGTTTAGGCCCAGAAATACTAGGTCTACATTGAATGAGATTTTAGTAAATTTAAAAATGATAACAGTTGATCTTCAGACAATTCTATATAAAGCAGCTGTTCTATACAGAGTTCTATCCTTCCCGAGTTCAACCCTCCCAGAGTAAAAAATCCAAATTTTGATACAAAATCTCAGGGTCAGTATTTAGAAAACCAGATAGTAATGATATAGAAAGGGTATAGTAATACAAAAGTATTTTCAGTCTATTTTCAGCTCTGAACCAGAGCTAGACAAACCAAGAAATCTGACTACGCAACTGCCTTGACTGCGATGTTGATGATGACGACTGTAATGATGAAGAATTCATATAATTTATTATCTATTTTCATAGATGAAAGGATACTTCACGACTGTTTACCTGACATCCCAGGAAATAAAGTTTGCCCAGGAAGCATAGGCGTTCTAGCATCATGCACAGGTAAAATTCATTATAAAAGCTATAAAGTAAAAAGGTTCTGTGAGTGAGCATGATGAGGTGGGAATCTTGCGATTTCTGAAAAAAAAAAGTAATTTAACTATTACAAAAGTATACATTTTGGGGATACTTGATCTTTTAGATACCAAACCACAAAACTCTGACAACACTAAATGCACAAATATAGTCCACTATTATTCAGGTCTGGTTCTAAAATTGTGCTCCAGCATTGTCAATAAAAAAAGTAGCTGGTCAATGTTTCAGTAATTGATAAAATACTGGTTAAAATGTTTAACCATGTTAACAGAAACGGCTGATATGCTGGTTTTGTAGATTTAAAATGTTTGCTTTTGGTAAATTCTGATTTATTGTCAGGGTAGTAATGTGTTCTAAAAGGTAAAACTATAAACTTATAAATTGTCAGGGTAGTAATGTGTTCTAAAAGGTAAAACTGTAAACTTATAATTATATTTAAAGTTGTGACGAGTCTAACATTCCACCACTATTTAAATTGCCGTGATTAAGGCTACGGTCCGGTCCTATTTAAACAACGAGATTTTTAATTATTTTGTTTGCTGCTATATTTTGCATACATTTTTTACACAATGGCAAACTATCACATTTTTTGAATTTGAAATTACCCTGAACTATAAGATCGTTTAAACAAACATCTTTAAAATTGTATCAACAATTTTCTTTAAAAAATGACGCCTTTTTTTCGTAATGTGGTAAATTTACGCAGGGTCCTCTGCAAGTTCTTCAGATTTTACCAGATTGTAGCACCAATACTTTATAAAAATACAAATGTTAAAACGGACGTCCAAAGCTAGCAACAACAATGGTAACATATTGCTCTAGAAGCAACAATTTTTACCCTATATAAAGGGCCTATATTTTTTCGTACAAGCGCTTTCAACGAATTAATGATATTGCTAACATTACAAGACTATCATTTGTAATTCGATACAACGTATCTTGAACATTGACGTGTGAAATATGAATAAGATCGGATGAATCGGAACAACTCAAAATTTTGAGAGTTTCAAATTTAAAAGTCGTTGAAATGTTAATCATTTTTGAAATTCCCCTATGGAATGAAATACATGCTATACTATTGTGAAATTTGGTTAACATTATACTCAAACAGATTTGACCAATACTGGTGTATTTAGGATCTGCAGTATACAGGATAATCATAATCCGGACAATAATATTTTATTTGTTTGTTATCATTTTAATAATATGTATATAGCTCCTGGTTATATCGGATGCTTTCTTAATGTCGCCACAGTCGACCGATTGCTACCTGACTTTGAAAATGAAAACGGGGATGATGAACGTCCTTGGTTGCAAGATGATAAAATGACAATTCAAAAATGCATTGATGCCTGCCGACTGTACAATGAGAATATGCAATTCGCAGGAGTTCAACAAATGCGCTGTTTCTGCGGTATAGCTGATAGATATAGAGCATTAATGTCAAGTATAGCAGCACACCAATCTGATTGCACATATCTTTGTTTGGGTAATGACAATGAAATATGCGGAGGAGGAGGGATGCAAATGTCAGTTTACAATAGTACGTGTTGAGGTGTTTTGTTTTCCTTTTTTAAGAGTTCTTCAATTATTTCCTTCTTCATACCGTGTCATATATTCATACAACATCTACGACAAGGTCATATTTTGAATTGATCCCGATTTTAATTCAGCAAAGGACTATTACAGAAAAAGATAGGCATATTCAAGCCAAACCGTTTGGAGAGTATAATAATTAGTATGTACCAAAACAAACCCAACAAGCTAAACAATCAAAAGGTCATGGGTGACAAGAGACATTTAATTTTAACACTTAATAGTATTGTTTTAAACTATTTAGTATAGCACAACATTTATTTTGGGTCAAATGTCAAAACTGAGACAGTTAGATTCTCAAAACCCAGAAACTTCATTTATATAAATGGCGCCACCAATAACGTGCATTTTGCTATAAATGTACACTATAATGGTGTTCAAACAACGGTGCATTTTAATCGATATTTTTTTGTCAGTGCGCTTCATTAATTGTGTACCCATAGAAATAGTAATATTGTTGTACTTTCTACATCTCAGTTACTGCAGCATATTGCATGGATCCAGGTTACCCTGAAAATGGACGCCACAACGGTACAATGTTTCAGTTTGGCAGTGTGGTTACCTTTGAATGCTTTTTAGGCTTCGCTCTGGTTGGTCAGGCATCAATACAATGCGTCGTTATGCCTACCGTTAATGGTCCTGTTTGGAATGGTCCTGTACCTGAGTGCATAGGTAAGTCATCTTGACTAACTTTTTTGTGTCATGACGTCTCACGTTCCCGCTCACATCTCATCTGAGACGCATTCTAAACTCTCGTCTTCCTAAGAGGGGGGAGAGACTCCTAACGGATGATCCCCGATTGCACCAAAAACGCAAAATAAAGCGACCCTGAGGATTTTTTTTCACCTAAGGTCGGGTTATGAAAGACCCTCAAAGTCCGAGGGTAGGAGGGAGGGGTGGTTGTCACCTTGAAAAATTTTAATTCGCCATTTTGAAAAATATCTGCATGGTATGGACTTTAAACTTACAGGACATGTTAAAATTGTCGATACCTTCATTTATTAGCAAAAGAATTGGACATTTAGAACTTTTTATAACAATTTTATGAAAAAGTGACCATTTTGCCCAAAGTCGATTTTTTGGGTCAGAAATACTATGTGACGTCATAATTTCGTAACGCGTCGACCAATTTTCATGATTTTAGTATCTGTTTTAACTTTGAAAGTTCAAATTTCTAAAACATCACAGGTGGGTGGTTGTACATCAGTCTCCTGCCCCTCCTGTCTGATTGGAGAGATGTTTCCAACTTAAACACGATCTTGAACTCGAACTCCAAAGTCAACAGATCGTCAAACCCCAAGAGACCTTATGTCTATCTGATTGAGTTAGTTTCTAAATTGTCTTGTTGTTCATGCGTAGAATGGGACCAAACCACTTCAGTCAATGATCTTTGATTATACTGGTCTGAGGCGGTTGTTTTTGCCAACTAAGTTATTTACTCATGTGGAGTCCTGAGCCCATATTCATAAAATACCGCTAACTCAAGTTGGCTTCTCTACAATAGGTTAGTAACCAGCTAGAGTTGGCGGTGTTTCATGAATATGGGCCCAGGTGATTGGTTTGATCTTTTGACACCGCATATTGAATGCTTTTAGTCTGGCTTTATCCAGTATTCAGCCGAGTAAAGCAAAGTGGGCAGGAAACAGGCACTAGTAGCCAGATTTATATACAAGTATTTCAATACCTTCTCTTTTAATTCTTTGAATGCTCAAAGTAATTTTGCATATTTAAGCCACCAGCGCTACAGGTATGCACCAAGATATTTGATGTGCTGCACAACGTTGATATTGCCTTTATCACTCAGTGGCACTTGATTTGAACGAGTGTCTTGAAGCTATCTAAATTCGCAAGCCATCCTTTTATGTTGCTGCATAGTCCAGGGACCGTATATTCCTTTGACATACAGCAGATTTTAAATCAGCTGGGGATTGACCCTTCCACCCTCAACATACTCACTTCGCACACACTTGTGTCCTTGTATGAGTTTTCGCAATGATGATGATCTTGGTTGGATATTAGTCATAGGTTGAGGTTGATAAAATGACCTACACAGAAGCGAGCTTTCCTGAAATTTAGCTTCGTTTTCTCTCATATCCAGCTCATCTTTCACGTTCATTAGAAGATCATTGTAGAAAAACTTTCAAGCAATGTCGAGCAAAGTGATTCATCGATTGTTGTTAAAATCAGACAATCACCCTTCTTTGGTTTAGATAGATCGATGCATTTTGCCCATTCTTTTGGTGTAGATTCTTTGTACAGTATACGGAGTAGCCATTCTCTGATGTTATCGCCTCCGTCTTTCAGCAAATGTGGTGGAATGTTACGCTCGTAATCGCCAGGTGCCTTGGTTCTCTTCTTTATTTATCGTACTAATATTTGGTGTCTCTGATCTGGGGTACTCTCTTGCCTATTCAATCTATGATATGCATCTCTCATGTTGTTATTTGTTGAAGCCAACTCCAACGCGTCTTCTAAAAAGAGTTTTGGTTTAATTTCTCAGACTTAACCATTATTCGTTTGTTAATCGATTTGAATAGAAAACGGCTGTTTTACAAATAGAAACATAAGAACAAAGACATCTCTATGTTCTAAATGGGAAATTCATATTTTTGTAGGAATTGAATCAAATACTAGTAATCCGACGAACTGATATTTCGTGTTTCCTGAAACAGCTCTTATATTCCATCTTGAATATCTAATTTACTCTAGCTAAACCGACTAAAGCAACGGCACCAGTAACAGCCACAAATGGCAAGGATCCTGGAGGTTTATCTGGAGACGGTACCGGTAAGATTACAAATTGTAATTGTTATTGACCGTAAACACTTTATTTGGAAACGATAAAAAGCTTATAAACTTTGACATTATATTTTGCTTTCTTTTTGAATTTCAGTCTTGTGGTTTAATGTTTCTAAAGGGTATTTACTCATTAATAATAATAATAATAATAATAATCGGGTTTTTATAGCGCTTTTTAACTATGTATGCAAAGCGCTGTCGCCAATTATTATATACTTGCGCGAAAACGCAACATAACCCAATAAAGCTGTTTTATGTAATTGTCAAGGTAAGGACTTGTGCGTGTTTTGATGCAACAAAATTTCAAATCGGTCGCGCCGTTTTTGAGAGGATAAGCATAAACTGGTAAAATGATGGCGCCATTCAAATTTTGTTTAGTCCATAAAACCGAAACGAAACAACTTTTTAAAATTGTTATTTCAGCAATGTGTTTTTCGTTATAATCTGCTATTATGAGCACATTTTCATTGAAATTTCTTTTTGGGAAAGTAGATTTCCATTTTTGGCGGGAAATTTTTCGGAAAAAATAAATATTTGACACGAATTAGAAATTTGGCCACCATTTGGAAACGGAATGACAGATTTGTATTCTTTTTTTTTTGTTTCATATAAATTAAATTGAGTTGGGGCATCAATAAGTACAGTTTCAAAGAAATATGATATGGAGAACATTGTTTTAAAAGCGATCAAAATCCCGGGTCCATATGGACCCCCTCCCCCTGTTGTGCACTAACGGGATTCTAAAACACCTTATACACTTGAAAAGTTCTTTCAATTTTGGCAAAACCAACTAAAACTTACTATTTTTAGCTGACGGTTTCGGCGTTGAACCAACACCTTTCTCAAAGCTGATGTTGTTGCTTATGTGATGGTATTGATCCACTTGACGACTGGCGGGAAATGATGTCACTTCCAGTGCTGTTGGTCTTTTTTCCAGTCTTGAGTAGCGGATCATATAAGTGACTCAAGTTGTAGACCCCCTCGTACTTGAGTTACTTATATGATCCGCTACTCAAGACTGGAAAAAAGACTAACAACACTGGAAGTGACATCCTTTCCGCCAGTCGTCAAGTGGATCAATACCATCACATAAGCAACAACATCAGCTTTGAGAAAGGTGTTGGTTCAACACCGAAACCGTCAGCTAAAAATAGTAAGTTTTAGTTGGTTTTGCCAAAATTGAAAGATTTTTTCATTTGTATCGACCAAACCTGATGAATCTATTTAGTACCTTATACACTTATGTAGAAGTTATTATATATGGTATTTGTCACTTAATTAAATACCTTGAATACACAGAGTACCAATTACTCGTTAAAAATGATGTAATTCATATTACACCATATTAATCTCCCAAATATCCCACTAGTGGAGAGGATTTTGAAAACTTCCAGTTATTATGAAACCGCTGCTGCTTTTACCACACTTTATATGCATTAATTAAGTTATCTTAAATATATTTCGTTACACTGTTCTTATAGGCGTTAGCTAAAGCCGGTCACAGCCTGGCCACAGTTTTGATTTTCCAAGAGGGCCCTTGCAGACTTGATTATGCAACTGTAAATAAGTTCAAGACATATAACAAATATTTCACAATAATCCAGAGGTTCATGATCATGTTTATACTAGCCATCTCGAAAATTTAAGCTGTGACCGGGTTGTGGCCGGCCTCACTAAATTCTGGCCTAATTTTGAACCATATTCAAATCATTTTCAGATTCAGAGTTTCCAATCGCAATTGTTGCGGGATGTGTCGGTGCAGGAATTGTGGTGCTTTTGTTTCTCATAGCAATGATATTCATCGCCACCAGGTAATTTAGAATATATAATATATAGAGGTAAAGATATACTCTAACCAGAACCTTTACTTTTATCCAAAGAGGCTTATCTGTGTTTATATTTCTTAAAATCCCTATCAATTCAATTATTGCAATTGACAAGAGAGAAACCCAAATGTTCATGGACTGGTTTTAATACATTCACTATATTGGATCTTCGCTATTTTGCACATGAACCTTAAGCACACTTTTAGGTTTTTTCTTTTTTTTAATCGGGCTAACTATTTTTGACGGACGCTTTTAAAATTATTTTCGTGTTGAAAGGTATTAAAACATTTGACAAAGTGGTTCATAACAAATCAACAACTTAACATCTAAGGAGTCAAAATAAGCGGTCGCATTATACATTGTTGCTGATTTGTATTAAATCACACTGCGACATGCTCGAAACCCTAATTACCATCTCTAATACATAAGGTGTACATAAAAAAATAGTAAAGGATCGCTTCAAAGCTCAACTGGCGGTTGCCTTCCTATTCTGGGCGGTTCTGGCTGGTTCAACCGGAATAAACATTAGCCAGCCACTCAAAACCGGCCAGAACCGGTGTAAAAGGAATCTTAGTCCCCCTGAAATGGTAGTCCGCCTTCCATAGACCATAACGGAGTAAAGCGTGAAACTAATGTTGCGTGAGAGTTGTTAGCCTATACTTTACTGTACAGCCCGGACAATAAGAACGGGGGACTTACATTCCTGCTACACCGGGGAAAAATCGTTGGTTGAGTTTTGAAGTATCATCCATAAAGACATACAAGTACACTCCCGCTCGAAAGTATTTCCGCATAATTAAAAACGTTCAGAAACCTCATTTTTTATATTAAACGACCTAAAATCACAAAAGATTCATACTAGTATAGGTAACTTATCTATTCAATATAAATATATCGATGTTTGTTTTAATATTTCATCTTCCATTGTTGCCATATACAAATAAACCACAAGTACAAATCTTATAATATGTAACTTATCAATTTTTCATAATCTCATTATTATCTTGTAACCGGATGGATTATTTTCTGGTTGTAAGTTTTAGAACAAATGCGCAGAAATGTATATAAATACGCGTATATATACTTGTTTATGTGCAGACGAAAGTAGTCATGTACATAACACGCCATATTTTTCAAATGCAATGAATGCAATTCAGGATTAGTTAGTTGGATAATTATACAATATAGAAAATGATGAAAATCGGATTTGACTGTACATAATTGTTAAAACTGTTTTTGTGTTTTGACATTTTTTGTAGGAGAAGAAAGCAATCCCCAGGAAACTCTTATGAAAAGGATGCTGAACACCCCAACAACATGAATGGGAAATCGCCAGGCAGTGCTCGCTATAGCAACATACATGGTGACACAAACAATGAAACTGCGGTCAAACTCTCGACATTGACAAGGAAAAACAACAATTTTGTGGGAGAAATGACGCATGCACATGAGAAGCCACCGCAACAAGATGTATACGACTACGCTGTTTTACCCCTAGAAACTTATGAAACAGTCGCTCAAGACGAGTATTCTGACATTCCGCCTCAAGAGCAATATGCTGATATTTCTCAAAAAGATTACTCCGAAGTGGCAGTAAATGGCACCACAAATCCAAATGATCTTGATACTTCTTCCACAAATCCCGTGTTGGGTGTGAAAAAGCCAAGTTCCCCGCCTTATGCAAAAGTCAACAAAGATCAAAACAATAAAAGACAATCCGAACATTTGTATAATTATGCTGACATCGAAGTACCAGCTTCAGAAAATACAAATGAAGAATATGCTGATATTGAAATCCCAATACTTGATGGTACAAATGGCGAAAAAAGTGGCAACTCTGCAGACGACAACGCAGAAAGTGAGGAAGGTTGGCAGGAATGTATCCTCTATGGAAAATATAACGATGATGGCGCTGCTTCTCAAGAGCAAACGAAAAATGGATGGGTTGAAAATGGCATTTATAATACATAGTCATAAAAGTCGAATGTTTCGACCTCTTTTTTTATGATTCACTTATCTTTATGAACATTTTTTTGGATCAAATTATAATTAACATACATATTTAAGAACGATGGCTCCGAGTCAAACGGTCAGCAGCAACAATACCACTAACACCTTATATAATTATCATGATTTTGGTATCAACGGAAAGAAGAAAACTTAACTTTGCTATGTGAAAACAAATTACATCTAACGAAGCAAATTTAAAGTTCCCAGTAAGGGGGGTAATCACCCCTTATAGGAAACGGAATGGTTGGTAATGTTGATAACGTAACTAAACTTAACGTAATTTGACTCAGGGAATATAGCAAGGGCATAAGAACGGGATCTCAGCCCGGCGTGAAAGGAATCTTAGTCCCCCTGAAATAGTAGTCCGCCTTCCATAAACCATAACGAAGTAAAACGTGAAACTAATGTTGCATGAGAGTTGTTAGTCTATACTTTACTGTACAACTCTCACAATAAGAACGGGTGACTTACATTCCTGCTACATCTCAGGTGGAAAGGGATGACAAGGACTTGAAATGGAAGGAAACACTGGACATTTATAATAAATTTTACATTTTTTTTATTAACACTTACTCTATATTACATAGTATGCCAAGAAGTACTTAACCCCTACAGGGTTGAGCTGTGGGGTAAAATGTAAATATCATTTAAACAATGCTAAACAAAGATCAATTGACAATAGGAATTATGTTGACATTGACAGAATTAAGATCCGACTGATAAATCGAGCGGGCCAGTCAGTATAACATGTGTGTCCCGTCATATCTTAAGGTACCCGTAGGGTCCTGAAATCTTTCGCTCACATTTTAAGGCCAACTCTTAAAGCTTTAAATACTTTAAATATTACGTTACTCTTGCTTATCGAATGTTTGGTCGCAAAGTTACAGTCCAATCTTTTCACGACCTAGACCTTATTTCGAAAAATATAAAGTTTTGAGAAATCGTGCTTTAAGTTTGTGTACTATCTAAAACTTGAATGGAGAGGGAGTTTTTATCTTGAATTTTATTTATTTGTAATATTTTGGATAATTGACATGATACACGTCCATGGTATTACTTCTGATCACAATAAAAATTCCACCTCGAGCCTCTGATGCGATTTTTTAACTGTGTTAATCTTTTATGTCCCATACCACGTAATATTATAATATATGTCCCGCCGCGGCAAAAGGGCGCAGTTGTCGGCTCCTACATGTTGCTCATTGTAGCATATCTGATGCATACAAATAGCATACATCAGATATGCTACAAGGAGCAACATACTTTTATTATCTCCTTTTTACCTACAATTATATAAAGTTGAAAATTTGAAATTGGAAAGAAGATGTTTCTTTAATTTTACATTAAAAAAAAACACAAGGATACAATCACAAAGTATACGAATATTTGTGTATTTTAATTGTTGATCATGGAATCTTATAGTGATATAAATAAAGTATTGATCACAATAATGGTTTATTTCCTTAATTAAGTAATACTAGTAACACATAGTCAACTGCATAGTAATCAAAGAATAATTCACACAAAGTACACATTTGACTATAGTCGACATAGTTAACTGCATAAATTACTTAAGTAATCAATTTACAGTGTACTTGCATGTCATGACATGCATACCCCATGAAGGAGTCTATTCGTACATGGGACCAACGGCTTAACGTGACTTCCGAACCACGGAGCAAGTAGAGTAAAGTTTCTTGCCCAAGGAAACAAGAAGACGTACAAGGATAATTCATAAAAAAGGAGAGATACGACTTTACTAGTTATACATAAATGTGCATTAACACTGTGACGACTTACGGGTATAACGACAAAAAACGGAAACCTTCGGATCGCAGTTTTGAATTCTCCGCACGTCATCGTTAAAGTCACTTAACGCTCACACAATCCACTAGGTTTTACACCACTAAATAAGTACCGAGAACCAAGACATGGCCAAAATGGGAACTATTTGCTCACGGGGCATCCAGACAACCTACTTTAAAAAGCTTAAAATTGAGCTATAATGTGTGATAAAATATGAAGATTTCATATTGCATCTTTAGATTTGAGTGTCTTCTTTCATTTTTTTACATTTTATTTGGAAAATAGTCAGAAATTACTGCGCCAGAGTGATTCGCCGAATATTGGCCTGATCCCAGTTTTTTGCCAATTCATACTTGGGAAAGCAGGGCGGTAATGACATTATTACGTTCAGCGTAATGCCCGTTTATTCATCTAAGAATTCTGAATATGAGAAAAACAGCCTCAAAAATGACCATTTTATCATATAAAAGTATAGGAAAGGCATTTAGTGGTGTTTAACCACTAGCCACGCGCACTGTCGTTACTATCATTGGTTTTCAGTTACCGGTATTTAGTTTTAAATCCCGGCGTTACCCTCCGTCAAGACAAGTCGTCACAGTGTAAACGCACCTTCAGTGTATTTATCAACAATTTAATTGTAACACTTAAAATGATAGCCCATAATCTTTTAATGTACAGTGAAACAATGTTCAATAAGTCATTTACATCAATTGAATTTTGAAATGTGATATTTGAAAGAAATTTTGTTTTAATCAGGTGTTTCAATCGGTTTGTTCTATGTACCAGGTGTCCCAAAAAATGGTTACATGTAGAAAAATGACCGTGTGCTAAAACTATAGTAGTTAGAGAAACGAAACTTAGCAAAATTTATATTGAAACCCTTTTCAAGATACTCGTAAAATTTTGATATCACAGCATTATTAGTTTTTAAGTTACAAATAAAGGTAGATTCTATGTCAGAAACTCATTTGTTCAAAATTCAACAAAATAATAAGTATACACGTTTTGTGATATTTTAATGTGCATCATTTCTAAATGATCATGATCAGACTTTATATCAAACCAAATTTTAATGAATAATACTTGAACTCTCTTTCAGTGTATATATCATGCAAATTAGGGATACCTGCATTCCTGCATTCCGAAATGAGTTGTTTTTATTGAACCTGTCAATAAAGTTGTGGCGCGAAAGTTGATGAATACGCATAAAGCACAATCAAATTTTCATGGATAACATTAATTCTTTAACTGTTTAAACTGCAAACTTGTGTAAAATTTTGAAAAAGAAATAATCTTAAACTTACAGAACATGTTTGAATTATAATTTTCTTTATTCAGTAGCAAATGTCCGATCGACATTTAAGAATAACAGAAATAGAAACATTTTAAATTAGTGGCCATTCTTGCCAAAAATCAAATTTCGACTTAATATTCAGACCTGTAGTTATTTATAACGTCATAATTACGTAACAGCTTGTTAAATTTTCATGATTTTGGTATCAATGGGAAGAACAAACCCTACACTATACTATGGTATAAAGCAATCTTGGTTTGGGTCTGTCAATTTCAAGTTCACATTGGGTTGAACGAGGGTTAAAATTACATCGAACGAACGTGCGTCCGATTTTGTTGAATTTGGAAAAAATACGTTTCTGACATAGGTATCTATCTTAAAACATGATAATGCTGTGATATTAAAATTTTGCCAACATCTAGCAAAGGTATATATCATAAATCATGCTAAGTTTGAATTCTCCAACTACTATACTTTTTGCAAACAATCATTTTTCTACATGTAACCATTTTTTGGGACAAGTACAACAGCACATCAATGATTCAACATGCTATTTAATAATTCACGATAAAAGTAGTAAATATAGCACCCAATATTACATATAGTAGAACTTATTTCTGTTCTATTGATTTTTCAATTTTGTATAATGTGTCCCGCCGAAGCAAGAGGATGCAGTTGTCGGCTCATTTTAGCATACATCTGATATATGCTACAATGAGCAACATGTCGGAGCCGACAACTTATTTTTTTCTGTTCTAAAGAAAATTTACAAAATCCGTCTATTTGTCTTCCAAAACCTGTTGGAAAATATAAATAAAAAAGAAAGTTATTGAATATAATTACACTATTAGAATGAGAATCTTTGTTACATAAAGATGGCGTATACTTTGAGAAAAACAACAACAACATCTACTACGTTCAGGGATCTCAAGTTGATTTTAAGATTCTCGTGTTAACTTGCATCATTTTCTTTTAAACACATTTTGTTGGTAGTTGGCAGAGCTGGATATAAGCATCCACCAACAGCCACTGGCGGGTATTTTTAGCATCGGGCTGGAAAAAGAAGAAAGTTACATGCCCGACAAGTGGTTATTGACTGTTGTATACTGTA
>JXSR01S010990.1:112033-124325 GCA_000969725.1 Ophiothrix spiculata
GTGGACTGCCTTGTGTTTCTATCTCTAAATGAAAATTGTAGAAAGAAAGTATGACATATTATATATCATTCGAAAGCTGAGATTATAGAGAATTCAAATATGCCATAAACTCAATTTTGAAAATCGCGACTTTCCGCTCATTATGCCAGAGCACCACACATATTGTTTCTACACCTGTGATTGGCAAACAAGTTATTTTTGATGAAAATTGTTCTCTTTTAAATGTATCTTGGAGTTTTGTTTGATCTTTTAACTGATAAATCCACCTGAATTACAAATGTATGATCTACACCAGCACTGGATAGTCCCACCAGCATAAGCTAGACATTTTGTGACATTTTTGAGATGGGTTTCTCGTGCGATGAGGATATCTGGCTCCTGGAAATATTAAATGTTTCCATTGTTTCAATGATACCTGCTCTTTTCAGGTATTGGTCAATCATGATACTCTTTACTCCGTTGGCAAATGAGAAGCTATGTTTGCTTTGAGTTACCACATCCCTACAACCACTGCTATCAGGGTACCAGCCCTTTAGCGTGCTTTCAAATGGCCCGCTAAATGATTTTCCTAAACGATTACCTAATAAATATATGAAATGATTTTTACATATAAAAAGGAACCAGATTTATTAAAGTAATCTTGAAAACAAAGACACTTATAATTGAACAAATATTATCATGATTATGTCTGTAATAATTGCTTTCATCGTTACGTTACATGGTTATGCTGCAAATCACCGTGGAAATTTTACAACTTTTTCAAAATGGGAAAAGTATCCAAACCCTGTGGACAATCAAACGCCCACTTCCAGAACACCAATGCATGGATTTTCTTCATTTTTGCACCATAGCAAAACAAGACATCAGGCATAATCTTCATTGACGTTTCATTGTCTGGAATAATTTGGTTTTAGAATTGTTTGGCGTTGAAATCTTGATAACTTCATTCTGGGACACACTATAATTATATCTAGGCTTCGATTGGGAAATATGCAATTATGAATGATTGAATGCATAATGTTTATGTTGTCTTACCATTCTTTTCATTATGCCAATTAACGTTTGTAGTTTTCTTGCTGTACATAAAAGTTGGTTTGGTTGTTTTGACTTTCTCCCAAGAGCAAAATGCCGGAATATGACTTATTACGACCAGCCATCCTCTGTCGAGTTCACAACCGCCGTGATTTCTTTCAATATCCCAACGTCTAGTTGTTTCTTCATTGGTAAGACCAGTGCTATAATTTAATATTTTGAGATTATTTAAACCAATACTCAAATCAAAAGTTTACTAACCATTTTTCAAAATGGCGATTTTTTTTTGGAAAAACCTCCCACCCCTTACCTTCAGGTTTTGACGGGATACTCCGACCACCTGGAGGTGGTACCTTTATTTTGTTTCGCCAAAATGATCGCAAAGACTGAACATACAATTACCCAAAGCCTTAAGTCATATTTGCGTTTTCATCCACCCACACCCCGTTGGTAAGACCAGGGTTAAGGAACAATTACTTATTTTTTGAGAAAGCAATTGTGATTGATAATAATTCAGCATGAACAGTCATCCACCCACACCCCCATTGGTAAGACAATGGTTAAGGAACAATTACTTCTTTTTCAGAAAGCAATTTTGAATGATAATAATTCAGCTGATATGAACAGGCTTAATCCATTGTTGAAAATACTTTTCCAAACCAAAAAAGCTTCTATCTTGTTAAAATTGTTCATATACCCTGTTCGCCGTAAAAGTGATAACCTCAATGTTCTCGGTTGTCCGACTTTTTGATTGTATTCTAACCCGGTTGTCTCAAATGACATGAAATTGAGCATATTTAATTGTTTTTTGTTCCTAGAAGTTTTAGAATATATATATTTGAGTCCTGTGGTTTTAGATGTGAAATAACTGACAGTTCAATAGAAGTTTAGAATCATTCATAACTTTCGGCAGTTTTGAAATCACATCAGATCTAGAGGTAGCAAAACATTCACAGGGATATCATCCTGGATATCAAAACTATCGATATTAAACAAGTATTTGAAAATACAAAAACTGCTAACACAAGCATTACCCTTTGATTGAAAAGTATAATATTGGCTCTGAAGATAAGTCAGTATACGAAGTCCAAAGTAGTCGGTCTCTAGTGAACCAGTTATCTCGATCTGCTCCGATAGCGTTGAATATCATGTACATCAATTCGCTTCCATCGCTACTGTACAGACCAAATTTTATCTGATGGAAAATATTGTATCAGAAATGAAAGTTTCCAAATGATCACTTCTGTCGCAACTTTAGAACCTAGTTTTATCTGTTAAAGAAGATTGTATAGAACATGATGAAAGTTTACCTCTGTTTACTTTACGATAGAGACCCCAATTTATCTCGTGGAAACTATTTTATCATAAATTAAAGTCCCGGATTCTTCAATTGGTTTACAAATCTTTATATATTTAAACGACTGACAACTTACATCGATAAAATAAATTCGTTTACCTTCTTCACTTTATCAATATTTTCCTCCAACAAAAGGTTCTTATAATGCCCTTTAAAAGAATCATCTAGATGTTTTGCATCAGGGACATTGACGTTGATCGGTGTGTCAGATATCCAGGCTTGGTAAGGATCATACTTCATTGGGTCTGTCTCGTCAGCGTCTGCAATGTCTGCGACTGCTTTGAATATCATGGTCCAACCTGAAAACAAAATTAAGATGTTTGGTCAATTTTAGGCAAAGTATACTTCAACTCTTTCTTTCTTATATAAAGATAAAGAGAATAAGTTCAATTGAATTAAAAGAGGGGCCCAAGTCCATTAAAAATGTTTTTAATAAAATTAAAAAAAACTTCATATTATTTTTTGCTTTCAAGCTATGTTCTATTGCACTTTAAGGTAGCTTGTATGTGTATATACACATGTAAAAATGCATGTTCCATGAATATAGGGGTGTCCATGGCAACGCAGGGAGTACTTTTGTGAGCTGGATTTGGGCCCTTCTTTCAAACATACGTATTTCAGCAGTCATTGCACTACATACTTCTAAGATAAATGTGTGGAAGAAAGGCCAAAATCCCTTAAATGTGTGGAAGAAAGGCCCAAGTCCCTGGACTTGGGCCTACCTTTCATAATGATAATAGTTAAACATGTTGAAAATAATATTTTGAGTCGGGATTTGGGCTCATCTTTTGCACATAAGATATACCATGTTGTTGGAAGTACCTTCCCGTGTCTAACTCAGTTTGGCCAAAGTAGTGGACTTGGGCCCCTCTTTCAATCAGGTATTCAATTGATTCCGTCCTTTAATATGGATGTGTCAAATAACGTACGAATAACGGACACTGGTTTGGGTAATCGATATGCATTATTCAATGACAGAAACAGTAGGCGTTATTCGTACTGGCCCTTTACGGTGATGTGTGACAGAGCCCTAAGAAGCCTTTGAGATCACAATAACGACCTTTTTCCTACAAGATGTAATGATGTGAAGGTCACGACTTGTCGTTTCTTATTCTTAGTCCCGTGAAATTATAGTCAGCCATCCATAGACCATAACGGAATAAGGCGTGAACCAATGTTTCGTATGGCCTATTAATGTTCAGGTCACATATAGCAATGTTGCGTGATAGTTGTTCGCCTTTACTCTACTGTGCAACCATGGCAATAGGAACAAGGGGACTACGGTGTGGCCTATGGCCTATTAATGTTCAGGTCACATATAGCATGTCGGTCGAGTTGTAATGTTGATTTTTTGAGCGTCCAGTTCTTGTCATAAATCCTCTAGCGATTACAGGTGTTTTGTGTCTATTTCGGCCAGAACTTGCGCTAGCAATAGTATTAGGTGAGTTGCCGACGAGTAAAAAAATCGATGAAAAGAGCTCGGCCCTCCGTAGCCTACCCTTATAATTTCATACAAACCGTAACTTTACATACCTGAGATTGATTTCGTCGTTTGCTGTTTATCAGTCAAACCTGTTGTTGCTGCTTGCACTATTTCATTTGTCGGTGTAACTGATGCTCTCTCTGACTCCAATGCAGCTGCAAAATACATTTGTAACTATTAATGAACAGCAGCTTAAAATATTTTATGCATTAAAATTAAGCCAATGTTTAAAGATTTGTTCAAATGATAAATGTTTGACTATAATAATGCGACTAGTCACATTATTCGGAAATACGATAGCGAGAAGGTTCCGGCAATGGGGTCAAATTTGGGGTTTCCCGGTTTTTTTTTTAATGATGCTTCACATCTTAACATAATGCGCAAATATTGAAAACACACACACACACGCTTTGCGAGCAAGTAATAGACTGGATCCTCCATTCACCAAATGGGGCTCCTCCGGGGGCTCCTCATTTCCTGATGTTCGGGCCATTTGGCTATTGGACATATTGTGTGAAAAAAGTGGAGCACTTACGGTGCAAGGATTCTGCACAGTAATTTACTGTAGTGCAATTTTGGCACAATTTGGACTCAAAACGCAAAAAAAAAATGATTTTCAAATTCAAAATTACACAATTAGACCTTAAAAACATAAGTAAATGTGTATAAACTAAAATTTCAAGCCACATAATGATTAATTATTAAGGTCATATATAGAAAGAGTTTTCAGTCCGGTTATACTGTTGATTTTGAGCGAGTTGAGAGAGCTCGCTGAAATTTTAAAGAGTTCCTTTGTATCACATATTTAACCGAGTATTAAAAATCGGTGATCTCGGCAAAGCGCCAAACGAGAAACGGTAGACATGCACTCTTACAAAATTTTAGAGACCATTCAAAACTTTGATGTACATCGATTCAAAAATTCCAGTTCTCGCTTACAAATCCTCTAGCGATCGCAGGTATTTTGTGTCTAGCTTGGCAGGGACTCGCGCTAGTAATATAATCGGAAAATTGCCGACGAGTAGAAAAAATCAGTGAAAAGAGCTCTGCCCTCTTTAATCCCCCCCCCAATTTCATATAAACTTTACAAACCTGAGGTTGATTTTGTCGTTTGCTGTTTATCTGTCAAACCTGTTGTTGATTTATGCACTACTTCATTTGTTGGTGTTGATGCTCCATCTGACTCCAATTCAGCTGCAAAATACATTTGTAACTATTGATGAACCGCAGCCTAAAGGAATTTATGCATTGAAATTAAGCTAATTTTTAAAGATTTGTTCAACTGAAAATTTTCGACTATAATAATGCGACTAGTCACATTATTTGGAAAATACGATAGAGAGGAGGTTCCGGCAAGGGGGACAAATTTGGGATTTTCCAGTTTTTGTCAATGATGCTACACATCTTAACATTATAGCGAAAATATTGAAAACCCGCACACACGCTTTACGAGCAAGTAATAGACTGGACCCACCAGTCGCCAAATGGGGCTTCTCACTTCCTGTTGTTCGGGCCATTTAGCAACTGGAAAAATGTGTGAGAAAAAAGTGTAGCAATTACGATGCCATGATTATGCGCAGTAGATAATTTAGGGCAATTGTGGCACATTTTTTCTACTGAGACCGTCAAAACAATATATGATTTCAATTCAAAATTACACAATTAGACGTAAAGGTATAAGTAGATTTGCATAACTAATATGTCAAAAGTCAAAAAATAATTAATTATTAACGTACCTATTAATACTCAGGTCACATATCGTCGATGGGCAGGAAAACCCTCATAAATAACATCAGAGGTCAAATGCAAAACCTCGTATGTAAAAAGTGTGCCCAAATGTTAAAACTTCATGTGTGCATTTTCGGTAACATCAGTTGTAGTCTCAATTTCATGATCAAAATCATAGTAAATCAACAATATTTTTTTAAATTTAAGAACCTTCCTCGTATACTGTAAACACTAATATTTCCGCGCTCAGTAATTTTCGCGAAAATAAATGTAGCGCGAAAAATACCACTTATACAGTATCACATTACAGCCAAGGGGTTCGTTTTCTGTGTCTCCAAAAAAAGCTTCTTATTAGGTTTTGCAATGTTACCGCGATTGTTACATAGTGAGCTTTTGATTATAAAGGTCAAATGCACATGTGAGGTTTTTCCTGCCCAGCGACGATATAGAAAGAGTTTTCGGTCGAGCTGTAATGTTGATTATTTGAGCGCGTCAGAGAGCTCGCCGAAACTTTGAAAGAGTTCCTTTGCATCACATTTTCAAAGAGTACATAGTCAACCGAGTATTAAAAATCGGTGATCTTGGCAAAGCGCCAAACAAAACGAGCAACGGTGTACAAGAACTCTTGCAAAATTTTAGAACCCATTCAAGACTTTGTCAAGCATCGATTCCAAAATTCCGGTTCTCGCTTACAAATCCTCTGGCGATTGCAGGTGTTTTGTGTCTTTCTCGGCCGGGACTCGCCACTCGCGGTAGTAATAGTATCGGGCGACTCGGAATTGCCGACTAGTATAAAATATCGGTGAAAAGAGCTCGACCCTCTGTACTGTAATCTCCCCTTATAATTTCATATACAATTTAAATACCTGAGGTTGAAATCGTCTTTTGCTGTTTATCTGTCAAACCTGTTGTTGATATTTGCATCATTCCATTTGTTGGTGTAACTGATGCTCCACCTGACTCCAATTCAGCTGCAAAATACATTTGTAATTAATAACCCTTGCCTTACCAGGGTAATAAATTGTGTAACGTTTGTTAGCAAATGTTGGTTGGTTCCTCCTATGAAACTAAAATTTAACCGCCAAAAGTTAAATTGTTTGGTACCATAGTATAGGCGAGGGTCTTTTCTTTATATTTATATCAAAGTAATGAAAATTGGCCAGGGCGTTACGTAATTAAGACGTCATAAGTACTTCCGATGTAGGTAAACCACGATTTTTGCCAATAATAGCAGAAGAAAGTTTCAAATATCTGAATTTTATCCATTTTTTTGCTTATAACGAAGGAACTCAGTATTTCTAAGATGTTCTGTTAATTTTAGGTACATACCATGCAGATATTTTTCAAAATGGTGACTTATATATTCTGAGGTGGCAGCCACCCCCTTTACCTTCCGACTTTGACGGGACACCCTGACCTCCAACCCCCCTGAATGTGGCACCTACGATTTTTTTCGCTAAAATGTCTGCAATGAATGGACTTACACCCTGGACTTACAACCACCCATATCGCTTTAATAGATCGTGTTCGTTTGTTTTTTTATTCAACAGAGAATCATCCATTAGAAGGGGTGGTGTGGGGTGGTAACCACCCCCTCATCCTTGGGAAGACGAGGGTTAATGAACTGCAGCTTAAAGGATTTTATTTGTGCATTGAAATTAAGCTAATTGAATACGCAAGAATAAGAACATCCCAACTCCAATAGGCCCCTTCTAATAATTTTACTAATGTAAATGCATACATATCTCTGAAAATGCTTTCACATCACTATTAATAGCATTTCCATGTCAACATCCTAATCATAGTGTCACATTTGACCCTGTAGCTGACTTTTTGAGACATTGTTAGATAATTGTTATAATACATAGTTGCTATATTTAAACAGCCATTACAAGAAACCCCCAACTCCATGAGCACCCCTCTGCATGCAACTATATGCTAGAAAAATGATCTAACAATGTCTAAAAAATTCACCTACAATGTCAAATGTGACACTTTTATTGGGATAAAGACATGAAAATGCTTTTTAGTGATTTGAAAGCATTTTCAGAGATTTGTATGCATTTATATTTTACAGAACTTAACAGAAGGGAGCTATTTGAGTTGGGATGTTCTTATTCTGGCGTAGGCCTATTCAATTATTAACGCTTTGCTCAACTGATAATTTTCGACTATAATGATGCGACTAGTCAAATCCAGTATGAAGACAAAATAAGGCCCCTGACACTTTATCTCCATATACTTCATAGCTCATTTGATTACTATTTCTCAATAGTCGCTGATTAACGTTTCTTGGCTGATCACGTGATCAGTGGCTCCAATTAACGTAACGTGTAACGTAATATGTGGACAAAAACGAGGTCGCATAATGAATAATCCTACTCAAATATCGATAAATCATGGCATCGTCCTTGATGTGTATTATGCTTAATCGGGTACAATCTGTGTAGCATTTTTCAAAATGCGACCTCATTTTTGTCCACATATTACGTTACACGTTTACGCTATTCTGTCCATGCTTAGAGCTTAGTGTCATCTCTGCTACTCTGTGACAAAACCTAGATTTCGGGTTTGACTGCACAACTGTTCTTGACTGGCCAACTCCGCAGTAATGAGCATTTTCAGAAACCAAAGATGGCCGTCAAAATGACTTTCACAACATATTACAAGACATAAACCAATCATCGCAATAATCTTGGCGTAAATTTTTAGGTTTAGTGGGTCGCCAAACACAATGGTATTACAATTTATCAATTTAATACTTTTCCCAATACTAGAAATCCAATATGACCGCCAAAATAGCGCAATTTTCTTTTAAAGTGATTAAAACATCAAATAAATGTATAAATCACATACATCACCAGTTCTTACATCATCTAATTGCACACTAAAACAAGAAGCAAAGTCTTTCTGGTAATTTGTACTCGGTCGCCAGTTTTTTTGTAATCTTTTCTTATGTTAGGGTCTGTTATCCCGCAAATACAGCAGTGTTTCCGCTCGATTCCCATGATGAACCAAGAAGTTACCATAGACTGGAGTCGGTTCGATCATGTATCCCATTGTATCAACTATGTCGTACTTAATCCGATTATTACTAACGCTATTCAAACGCAAATTAAGTACGCTTTTGTATTGACGTCTCAGAGCACACATCTAATCAAAGAACTCGATTAGTCGAACCAATGTATTCATGATCTAGTGTAGTCTGTTTACCGGAAAGCTGTTATCGACCTATTTGATCACAGTGCATTTCGTCATTTGTACGCTTACAACCGGATTTTTTTTATTATCGTGTAAGTTGCAAACATATACCGAATGGACTAGAGCTGTCCATTTCAGTTACAAATATCGTAACTGTACGCTATCGTACGTTAATCAGTTTGGTATGAAAATTCTTGTAAAACAATCCTGTTTTCATTTATTCTGATCACAAAGTGCCCTGGAGTGCACTTTTGTCATTTCTTTGTTTCAAATCATGCTTCTTTGTGCATTAACCGGATTAAATATAACATGGTTGTTTTCAAAATTAACCGCCAACACGCTATAACATAGAAAATTCAAGTAATCTGTATTGATGGAACAAAAGAAACACCTATTATCATTGAATAGCTTTTCTCGAACCGAGTCCAGTCCATGATAACTTCTTGGATGAACAAAACTACATTCCATCCTATAAATCCAAAGTTTTGATGCTAAATCCCTAACAAACAAGGTGGTTGATGTGTTCAACATGATCGCATCAATACGATTTAATCATCATGATTTACATGTAAATGCAATATACAATTACAACAACATGAACAAATACGACCCGCACAAATTGTCAGTACAACTACATGATGATGCACCAAAACCTACGTTGTCGGAGCAAACGGTGATCCAAATGGAAAGTAAGCTTACGCACAAATCATTTCTGCTCCCATATTTCTGGAATTTGTGAATTATTTCTCGATAAACCAGCAAATAATTAAAATTTAACACGGAGATTTCCACTCGTTGATACTTGATGTTAACTATTTTTCAAGATGGCAGCTGGCTACGAAAATATGGGAATCTCTATACTTACCGCATGTTGTCCGATTAAGTAGTCTATCCAAATCATGTTTTTTCCAATTTTGAGGTAACGTTAACTCTCTTGGATCATCCACAAATAAATACTTCTTTTGTCGAACATCTGGGCATGGTGTAATGAAGTTTACTGCATAAACCCTTTGACACCAACAAATGTCATCGTAAGGTATCGACCAGATAACTTTGGTGTTTGTTGTAATTTTCTTTAGCAGGCATACATGATTCTCTACCAACTTGATAAGGCAACCTGTGTAAAAGAAAAATATGACTACAGTATGACACCATCAAAGTAGTCCATTAAGGACAGTGAAATTTGTCCCACTCCCTCGCTAGAAAATCTTTGGCGGTGAATTACAACTGCAATACGAAATCGAAATAAATTATAACAAATCGTTCTTTCTTTTAGTATATCGTAAATTTGTTCACCTGTGGACTGGTTTTTTTTTATTCGGCCCTGTACAGCAAGCCATTGGTCATAAAATTGCTCAGAATCACTCAGAAACACCTTTCTCCCCTCTCCTCTTGTTACTGTCTTTAATAAATTGACCTAAACTGTACCGCAAGCTCTTGGTACACAGATATGAATTGCACGATAGTGATTTTGCACTTTTTTTTTCAAATATGTGTCGCTTCAAAACCCTCCTGCGACAGACCGTGCCGTAGATTCTGGCAAACTAAGTTCCAAAGTATTAATGTCCAGCATCCAGGTTCCCTGGTAGAAATTGAGTACAATTCTAGTACAAGATCGAGATGTGCACATTTGGAACATCATTCGAGTACACTTTAAGTACAATTTTAGTACAAATTGTTTGTTCAAAACTATAAACAATTTGTACTAGAACTATACTTAAAGTGTACTCGAATGATTTCCAAATGTGCACATTCCAATCTTGTACTAGAATTGTACTCGATTTTGTCCACGGGGTCATCATCATCATCATCATCATCATCATCATCATCATCTACATAGCAATGTTTTTGTTACTTTTATAAATATTATTGGAATGCTAAATTAAAGGTGCAATTCTTGATTTTGATGTGCCAAAATCTTGCTTCTTTTCTAACTAAATAAAAAGAAGAGTACTACATATTGCAGTTATCGTCCACTGCACGCTACACCACAGAGTAACAGAGATGACACTGCACTAAGCTCAAAACACGGCCCGAATCATAGCGTAGTATGTGGACAAAAACGAATATTCATGAGTTAGACTGCTCAAAAGACTCATTTAATCAATACATGTACTAATAACCGGTTTCACGCTAGACTAATTTCATGATGTCTTACATGAAGGATGAACAAGACGAGGACGCATTTTGAAGAATGCTGCACAACTTGCATTCAATAAGGCGTAATACACATCAAGGGCAATCTCAGGATTTATTTGAGTAGGATTATTCATAATGCGTCCTCATTTTTGTAATTGGAGCCACTGATCACACAATCAGCCAAGAAACGTTAACCAGCGACTATTGAGAAATAGTAATCAAATGAGCTATGAAGTATATGGGGATAAAGTGTCAGGGGCCTGGCTACACGGCGATATTTGCATTGCTAATACAAGCCTACGTGTTTTTTCAATGTATTCTATCAGGTCTTAAAAATTATCGTATGGTAATGAGTATGGTATCACGAGAACGAGAATTTCATGATCTTGATTGACATGTGTGTTCAAAATTGATAGGTTAAAGAATGCGAGCGTGATGGGCCAATGAAAGTTGTTATTTCGAAACTCCATAGCAAATGTACTGACCGGGGTCTTGTTACAAAATGTACCTAATCAGGTTTGCCCTTTTGTCTTTTTAGTTCACAAAAAATATCACATGAAAGCTTAATAAATCATGAACAAAATGGTAAATGTTCAAAAAAAATCGGCCGGTTAGTTTTGATACAGCGATCTTGGCAAGTTATTTTCCTATACCCAAAACACGGGAAGATATCTCGGGGTCATGCATCAATTAGGAACGTTGTGTGTGCATTGTATACGAAATGTTGCTAATAACTGCAATATGTACATAAATCTATACTAAAAATTTCACTAAATATTGACCGTTCGTTTCCAAGTAACAAGCTTTTCAGCATTTTGAAAATCCCCATACGCTACTGTCTTGTAATTACTGTCGGGGCCCCGACTATAATTAGAAAATGACACATTTTCTCATAAATGCAGGCACATATGAAAGAATTGTTTGGGGATCGTAACATATATCAGTTGAGGATTCTTATAAGCTAAGAAACTCAATTTTGATAGAGGTGACCTTAATGGTGTAAAGTGGATCATGAAATGCCCCTTTAATTATTGATATAGGTTTTTTCCCTACTTTTAATATTCAATTGATTCGTTTCTATCAATCATGGAATTCATGTAGAAGATAATGTGACAAAGTGTATGTAATTCAGATGATCGTTATATGGCCAGACACATTATACATAGAGAAATGGAGACATGACAATTCAAGAGCACACACCAATCACTCACTTTTTACAATGCCTTTATGAAGAGAATAATCAATTTGTCACCGGTCTTCTTAAGGGCACAGTTAACCCCTCATTTTCTGAAATATTTCATGCTTTGTAACTCAGCAACCGATTAGTAAATCCATATAAAAGTATACATTTC
>JXSR01S010992.1:22245-33404 GCA_000969725.1 Ophiothrix spiculata
CACGTTCTTTCTCAAGTTATGCTCCTCATATTTGGAATCAACTCCCTGCCAATATCCGGAATGCAAACTCTATCACAATTTTCAAAAGACTGTTGAAATCTCATCTTTTTAATGTAGCGTATGGACAGTAGTTATTTCCTTGTGCCAAGGCGCCTTTGAACAATGTTTTTGATTTAGGCGCCCTATAAGTTTTAGTGATTGATTGATTGATTGATTGATTGATTTAGATTTTACATAGCCTTGTAAAAATATTCATGATTGTACTGAAACTGCTCTATTATGTTCAAGCCCGTAGCCAAATTTGACAATGTATAAAAAAAGGTTCACAAACATTCCCTAAATGACCACCAAAAGAACACCTAAAGCACCAAAACAAGTAAATGTAGGTTGTTTTGTAATAAAATACTACACAAGATGCTTGGAAAACTGCTAAAAAACTACTAAAATTAGTTTATGGTCGACCAAAACGATTTTTGTTCCTCCCAAAGGTCCACTTTATGAATATCCGCACTCCCCCCTCCCCTTGAAAAAATCCTAGCTACGGGGCTGATTATGTTGACGTTTTTCATCCATACTTCATCATACTTCCTTGTCAAACGATTTTCTGTAAAATAATTCTTTATGATGTTGATTACGAAATCCCAGTGGATTAAAATGATTATATGAATTTAACAAATAAACGAGGATAGGATTAACAGATGTACGAAATCATCTACTTGGCGTAAAGTTCCAGTGCAATCAAGAAGTAAAAGGAAAAACGGAAACCGTTAAGATTTGTATCAGTGATCTCGATACTATTAAACTTCAATCATGCCTGCATATTGGTATGTACATAGTGATTACAATTAAGTTTAAAATTAGTAATAAGATATTTTTAAGATTGAACATTTTTGTGCACTTATAAGGTTATAATGTCAACACCCGCGCAAGTGTCTTATTTTAATGTATTTGGACGCGTCGTTAGTCATTAACTGGTCATATTTTTTGTTTCACACAAAAACATTGGTAAAACCATGCCAATTTGTATTCAACTGATCGTAACTCTGAATATATAAACTAAAACCTACAAAGTTACATATCCAAATTCGGATACGGTATCAGCATGTTGATACGGAGTATCCAAATTCGGTTACGTATCCGAATTGTGAGTTCCGCCGAACTGATATGTTGGATAGCTTACTTTCCGGGGATTTCAATTTTAAAAATTATACAGGGTGCAAAATATAATAAAAGTGCATTTTGGTCAATCAACTTGGCACAATGAGATTTTATTGGGCAAATGTGTATCCAGATGATACAAACATTACTTGAAGCATGTAATGATAGCCTTCCATAAAATAATTTATTTGGTGATCTAATTTCATTGTGGTCAAAATATTGAGGATGGTCAAAATCTATGAAAGAACTCATTCATTTTTGGGATATTTATCGGTAAAAAGTTTTTGTTCATGTATACACTACCTAAACATTAATCACATAATTGGATTTTTCGACAAATTTCCTTTTGAAAAATGTATAACTTATACCATTTACGTTGACTCGGTCAAATGATATGTCGTTTTAAAGTTTTCGAGTGTAAATGCATATTTTGTACAGTAATGTATAGAGAAAATTATCCAAATATAAACAATTAAGAAACAACAAAATTTGGATAACATGTCAATATTCGATACATGCTTTAGCATTACACATATTTCAATGATTTTTTTGTTCTACCTCATATTGCTATTTGAATCTGATGAGTGAGGCCTTTGTGCCTTACGAAACAAATTTGTAAAGCTATGTAGTTATATCGAAGAAATCCAATTTTGTATTTCAATAAGTATATTCAAAAAATTAAATAATACAGTATATATGTTTATAAATCATAACTTACGTACACTTTTGCATGTAATCATATGCGCACCGCTTCCACCGTCGCCGCCTCCACCCGATCCATCGTGTTCCCTAATTGCTTTTTTAAGTATAACTTCATGACTTAAAATCATGAGAAGTTCACTTTTGTACATACTAGAGTATAAATAGACCTTTCATATCATACCAAACTTTCCCAAATACGTAAAGAAGTTTTAGCTAAAATGCATGTTTTCTACAATGTGTTAGGGTAATCTGTAACAGATCCATGATACTTGAGGTACATATTTGTGACGCAAGGCCATTTACACATGAACGACTTAACAGTGTTTAAAGTTTGATTTAATTACAAATTTGGGCTCTTTAACATTGAAGTTTCTTGTCAAATAAGAAACAAAGAAAGATGTGCTGTAAATAAGTAAACATGGGTTGTAATTACAATAGTCAATTATTCATTTAGTCTAGACTGCTTATGTTTTGTTGAGTCTATTTTTAACAATGCAAAATGGTCCATGTATAACTCATTTAAAACCTAGAAGGACTCTAAAGCCGTGCTGTATTGTTTATGCATACCCTTGCAGCTTTAAAGCTACAATGTTAGATTCACTGACTAATGCAATACCGTATTCATACCCTCGCTATTTCTGTGTTCTCCAAACAGCTCTATTACTTGTAAATTCTAAACCCACGCATAGCTACTTGCGCAATGTTAAAAAAGCCGAGCAAAATGGTAGGCACGACTCAATGTAACATTGAAACAGTTAATTTATTTAAAACAAATTCACTCAGGGAACTTTATGTTGTGCTACAGGTGAAAATACGTGCAAAGGTGAAAGGTATTTTTTTTTTCAGATTCACAATATTTATGCATTGTTTCAGTTAACCTGCAAAGTTTTATTTCGAAAAAAACTAAACTTAAGTTTGAAAAACCCATCTTAGTAGGAGCATGAACAAAGCAATATATAGCTTACTCGTTTTGGAATGCTTTTATATTAATTTCATTTTTACCTACTCGTTGACAAGCTTTGACGGATCATAACTTGACTGTAAAAAGACCACTTAAGTGCTCAAGGGTGTGTGTGTGTGTGGGGGGGGTCATTCCATTGTCCATTTTAGCCTTGTACTAATGAGTTTTTCTTAGATTGAGTTGGTCGCAAGAATTAGTCTTCTTTGAAATGGTTTTCCTATCCTATGGCAATGCTATATTCCTTGAAACAATTATATAAAATACATATTGCCATTGAATTGGACAAAGTTGGCAAAAAGATGCAACCTGCATCCTACTTCATCGTATTCTACGTAAATATAAAATGAGCATCTTGTTTCTATAGATTAATTTATGTCACCAAGAAAACTCACTGGATATGCAAATATGCGTCCAAAATTTGTTATTTTCCTTTATCCAGTGATGCTATTTCCTAATCATCTCATTATGATTGTACTTAAAATGATCTATATGTTGACATTTTTCATTCATGATAAAATCATCATACTTCCTGAGAAACGATGTTTTGTAAAATAACTGCTTCAGAACTGCTCTGCTTACCATTCTTATTCCAAAAAATAAAAATAGAAATATTTCACCCCGTGCTACTTTTTGCAACCATGACTTTGCTAATTATAGCGTATACATCAATTAAACCATAACTTCCTCAGATTAAACTGATTATGAAATACAAGTAGATTAAAGTGATTATATGAATTTAACGTTTACGAATAACTCAGGATAAGGTTTAAATTACACATGTAGGAAATCATCTACTTGACGCGTTAAGTTTCAGTGCAATCAAGAAGTAAAAGGAAAAACGGCAAATGTTAATATTTGTAGTGACAGTAGTTCTTTTAGTTAGGAATGTCTGGCTTTAGAATGTTTAGACTAAAAGCTTTTACCATCGTCTTTGCGGCATTTGATGTTAACATACAGTTGTGGTAAATTTTACTGGCTCTTATAAAGATCATTAGCTAATTAGATAGGACAACATGCGTTGTTCTTGCATGAAGTTGCATGTCACAATTATTGTAAAAATTATGTACATTTCAAAATCATGTTCTTACATTGTTTATAGATTGAAGATTTTTTTTTACTAAAACTCACTTAGCATGCTTAATAAAGAGCAGAGGTTTTCAACAATTTTTGCACATCTTACCCCACTAAATGTTAGCTGTCACATGCTATATTAGGATAAGCTATCACTTCTTAGACTATTATTTTTTGTGCACAGAATCGTTGGTAAAAGCTCAGAGGACCTAAGTCACGAATAGGTATATCAAATAAGGTGGAGCCGTTTCAAGAAATCATTAAAATCATGACAAATGTCTTTATTTTTGATAGAAGTTGTCACCGAACCATAACACTTTTGGTATCATATTAAAGATAATTTATCCAGGTACTAAATAAAAAAAGAATTAAAGCCACAGGTTTAGCAATAGTGAAGTAATTGACCAAATTGTCAATTTGGTCGAGGGTGGAGCCGGTGGGGGTGGCGCCCATAGCTTTATACACAAATTGCGGAAAAGTACGAATATTTTAAGGCTTGTTATGTGAGATCTATAAATGGTAGAGCTGTCAAATTTTGATATTGTGTGCTGTAAAGTGCAAACTTTAATTACTGCACTGATTATCAAGGTTATTTTGAGTAATTACAGTAGTTTTAGCTTGGTATTTGTAGAGAATTTATGTACATAGTACTATACATAGCTATACATGACAAATAAAACATTTTGCACAAATATCATTTTTGGAGTACAGTTGTTTTGCTATTTGAATGGGATGGTATGAAGGTCATTATGCACAGCTGAATGCACTTCTATGTCCTTTCACAAATCAAAACAAAGCTTTTTATACAGCTGGGTGCATATCTATTCAAGGCAGTGTTTCAGTGTCATGATTCAAGTTAGATCAATAAATGAGCATTGATTTTGATTTGGGTGTCATGAATTGAATATGTGTATACCCATTAATTTGTCAAACCATAGACCCTTGGGTCTATGATCAAACACTGAAAAGGAATACTTTCAGCATGTATCTTAATTTTATTCACGTATGTTTTAAGGAATGTATATATAGTGCTTACAAAATATGCACAAGTACGTCACCCTGTATGATCCAAAATGTCAAAATGAGTGTCTTGCTTCTATGAACTACCATTTGCTTTGTTTTCTATTTGCTTCTAACTAGAGTCAAGTTAAATCAGTTCACAAAACTCACAATATCCAACAAAAATATGAAATGTATGCTTAAATCACTAAATCTGGCTTTAATTTTTATCACCCTGTACCTATTTAACCTAGACAGATGGTGACTTGTATTTGCATTATTAATGCAACACCAATAATGGTGTATTAGAACCAAGTTCGTTGTTGTTGTATATTATCACGGTCTTCATGCAATATGCTAATTACTATACAATGGGTAATTATAATTTTTGACTTTTTAATGTTCCACCCTATATAGTCTAACACACCCTGTATAATTTGGTTTGAAAATAGAACCATATAAATCCCTGATCTATAAGCTTTCCAAAAATGTATACTTTTGTAGGTCTCTGGACTAAACATTAAATGATATGTTCTGTTAAAACAAAACAGACGCATTTTGACACAATTGCTGGTGTGAAACAATTTTTTTGACCAGTTGGTGACTAGTGTCCCAGACTACATGACCAAAATTTACATCATACTGAACAAAAATATATAAATGCACTTTAATTACACATACACAAGACATGCCTATTTCTTGGACTAAGGCCAAATCAGTGGTACGTTTATAGATTTAGTCAATTGAATGATCAAGTCCTTTAAACACACACTATTGATTTCGTGTAGACTCACCAGATATACACTGTATGCAGCGCCCCATGAAGAAGCATTTGCATAGGGGACCAACGTCTTTACGTGACTGTCCGACCACGGAGCAAGTAGAGTAAAGTTTCTTGCCCAGGGAAACAAGGAGACGAAAACCGCCCGGCCGCTCGAACCCACAATCTCTGTATTACGATACACGTGCTCTAACCGCTCGGCCACGCTCCCCATGTATTGAGTGTATGAATGGTGTTGTGGGCAATGCTAAACCATTAGGTAACTAATGGTCTAGAAAATACAATAGCTGTAAATTGCTAACAGAATACTAGTGCCTTTAAAACTAGTCCATAATTTTAACTGAATTGTTGCTTTATTTCCAGACAAAATGTTACAAAATTTATCTATAACCATAGTTGTTTATATACAATTAAGATTAAATTTTAGTGCTTGACCTTGAATTTTCTGTTAAATTAGCAAAAATGTCAAAATTGATTCAAAGTCGAAACACAACTATACAGTAATTACGTTGTTACTTCAAAAGTATGAAGTTTTTCAAAAATCTGTCTAACAGATTTCTTAAACATGTTTTCCTGTATCCTTTAATAAGAAAATTTAATAAAAATCAGAACAAAATATATATTCAACAAATGGTGGTTTTTGCATATTTTTGGGTAAAAAGGAGAAGTATGCAAAATGATCAAAATTCGTCTATCAGAAAATTTCACCATGTAGTAAAAATATGTCTGAATGCAAAAATTCCAAATTAACGTCCAGATTGTAAAAAAATAGGTATTTATAGATGTTCCTGTTTTTTGTTTGAAATATGCTAATTATATGCAAATGATGATATTCATAATTAAATTTTAAACATAATTTACATCTTCTAAGTGTATTGTTGCCAATATTATGCAAGAAAAAGAGTTTCATTGAAATACAAATGAGAAGTCTATACTTTAGCATTCCACTGTATGCAAATTGTGATTTCAATTGGTTTTAAAATTATTAGTAGTAATGAGGCATCTTCTAACAGTTCATAATGTAAACACCTGCATGAGTTCGTATTTTATTTCAATGTATTTACACTTGAATGACTTATAAAGTTGTGTAAAGTTCGATTATTTTGCAAATGTATATGCGTTTCTGTCTGTTTTTTTTATGTAGTTCAAGAATAATCAATCCGGATTTGACCTGGGACATGGGTTGATATATTTTTCGTTCACACTGCCAACCTAGACTATTGATGTGCACAGTCGGGTCCCGCATAGATTGCTTATTTTCTTGTCCAATGCAAAGGTTTGACTTTAGCTATACTGCGAAGAGTGAAAAAAAGAGGTGGAATAACTTTCGAATTTTTCGATTTTTTTTTCGAAATCAGAATTGCATAAAACTTCACAGTTTTAAAAGAGTTATTTATTGTAGATCTAGTCTTAGATTGATAGAAAAAAGAGAAGAGTATGCAATAATTGATGATTAGGACGCATAGTTTAAGCCCGGATTTAGGTTTTGATTAAGCTTACGTATCTTGAGTTTTACAGAAACAAAGGTATCAGATGAAGCCTTATTCTATTATGAGAACAAAGTATTGTGTGTGAACTTGAATATTGCTGGAGAAAGGTGGAACCACCTGTAGTTTGACTGTACAGATGCTGTTGGTCCATCATTTTACTCGAGTCAGGTCAGATTGTCAACAAATGATAATACGCCGCCGTTGTCGGCTGAAACGTGGCACGTGTTGGGTTCTGTTTTTTATTTCAACATTTTTTTGTTTTCTTAGTATTAAAAATGTTCGGTAGTAAATATAATCACTATATTGAATTAAAACTATTTCAAGATTAAAACTATTCCAGGAAATCTTTATAATATATTTTCAATCACGCTCGTCTACTTCCGGTAATACGGGTCATTACGTGCATTTCTGTTCACACTGCAGATTGAAAACATTACTTCACCAGGTTTTAAAAAATCTATCCGGATCGATTTTTTCAGGTTATTTTCTGTTCACACTTGATCATCAACTCGGGTCCGACCTGGATAGGACCCTGGAGCCGGAAAAATAGGTGCACTGTGAACACTGTTGTTTTTTTTTTAATGGGATCTTTCATATGACGGTGAAAACTAAAATTTGAAAGATTGGACCATGCACTTTTAAGGTTTCTGTCGACATGTCGCAATAATTTGTTGTCGACGTCGACATAAGTGGCGATATAAAGTTGGTATCAAAGTTGTTTTTGCGGGAAAAGACAAATATGTTTGGATAAGCTTAATGACATATTTTGTTTGGATAAGCTTGACATATTTTAAACGTAGACTTAACCTATAATGTAAATGTGCTAGTTTTTTCTGCGTACGACAATATGGATGATATAAAATTGATATTTTGTAACTTTTTGTTGTGAACCATCGTAGTAACTTTTAAGTATTAAATTATGTATGCAACACTTTAAAAGCTAATAAACAGCCCAGGTTTTGACAAATGAGATAACATGTCAACATGTCGACATAAGGCATGTCGACAAATACCTTAGTGATATACGTTCATTAAGTGGGTTCTATAGAAAGTCAGCCATTACATTCATTATCCCTGATAAAATGTAATGGTTCCCTAGCTATGGACAAAACGTTAGCTTAAGAATGTTTGCCCTTAATCTGAAATATCTTATTTCAAAATCATTTGAGAGGGCGACATCTTCAAACATGCATAGGCAATATTTGCTCTGAGTTGATTATTTAGTTTTCTATGGTATTGCTGCCCTCAATTCATATTATTCACCCCCTTGTATACATACGTGAAACTTAAAAAAACACGCGTATACGTGACCTTTAAATAAGCGTGGGTTTTAAAGTGCTCACGTTTCTGTATTCCTTTACGTGTACGTGTAAATAGCAATCTTTCTATTGTTGCGATCTTTAGCCTGCTTGAAAACTCAACCGGCGGTTGTCTGCGGTTCCTGGGCTGTTCTTTGCGGTTCAACAGGAATTAATAATAGCCAACCACTAAGAACCACCTATAACCGACAGATTGAGTTGATTGGTTGAGTTTGAAGCGGACCCTTGGATGTAAATTCTTGGTTGAAATTATACGTAAAAGAATCTCCAGCAGTTACTTCATATGAACCAATAGAAATCAGCTAAAATGTAAGTCGATTTTAAAAACTGCTAAGCAAAAGAAAACAAAGATTTTAAACAATTTTGCACATTTTTGACACAATGTTCTGCTTTCCCACCTCACCCCCATGTTTCCTGTTTTGTTTTTATGTCAGAGGGGGGGGGGGGGGGCAGTCTGCCAGCATAGGCTGAGCCACTGCACCAATGGTATCAAACAGATCATAGACGGTATTAACCCCAAAGTCTTCCAGCTCAACTCTCAGTTGTCATGCGTCAATCGATAAATTGTATTTAGTCCCAGCCAGAGCTCCCAGTCACAGTTAAAGTCCACGGACCCGTCAAAATGTTTCTGTATCACAATCCATCCATATTCGAAATCACGATATACTTTATTCATAAGAGTATATTCAAAAATGTTAAATGTTATACTTATTCTGTATAATAATGCAGGGTAACATTATTTTAACATAGAAACAAAAAATGTCGTTTGGTTTACCTTGCTCAGTGTGGTTAATTTTGAACACCTTATCGATTTGGTTTGATCTTCATGGTTGAAGACTTTAATGTCTTTTGGGCTTTCCACTTATCCCAAACAATGCCATTGTAATTACTCTGTTCTGAGGTATGGTAAAGGCCGTTAAGGGTCACATGCAAACAACTTTTATGCCACCATGCTCCGTATTGCGCACAATTGGATGAACTGCTGTCATTGTCGTGATCTTTGGTCGAGAATTCTTGACTGACATGATACGTAAGAGAATCTCCAGCAGTCCCTTCATACTGTCCAATAGAAATCAGCTGAAAATTGGCCTTCTCGCTACCGACAGCAAAGTTATCATACTGAGCGTAGACGGTGTTACCTCCGAAGTCTTCCAGCTCAACCCTTAGTTTCCATGGACCTCCGCTACGCGTCAATCGAAAAATTTTATTCAGCCCAAACCAGAATTCGCCCTCCAAATCACCAAACCCGTTTTTGTATTCCTCCCAGCCAAGGTCAAAGTTAACGGACCCATCGACTCGTTTTTGTATCACAATCCAGCCATTTTCTTCATCAGCCTCCAAATCACAATATACTTTGAATGGACTAGCTCCATCCCAGGGGGATATCGTATAGGGTCCACTCACGTACGGGCCTTGAGACGCGATGTCGAAACAATCTCGCGCAGTTACCGGCGACCTTTCCGTCAACTTTTCGATGCTAGTAGCAATACTTGCCAAAATTTCCGATTGACTCGCCACTGCAGCAATTACAGTCAGAATACTGCTGGATTGGTCTTGAAGAATGTTAGAACTCTCATCATGGCGTAGAGCACTGGAAATGTTTTGTAAAATCTGCGTTTGTTTGAACTGTTCATCTCGTCCGTTCTCAAGAATATTTATAACTTCAGGGAAATTATTCAGCTCCCGTTTATGCGGATAACAATGGATGCGATTGATGATTAAAACCAAAAAGATGAATGCAAAAAAGTTGGCCATTGATTGTAATATCCGCGATGCCATTGCTACAAAATTATCGCATACGTCTAGAATATATTTGCTCTGTCCAAACATTTAAAGCAAAAGTGATAGGATATCCGACGTGCTGTTATTTATGTATTGCATTAGTAATTGCCTACTAGGCCTTCTTCTAGTTGGCACAATGGCAGGATATTGAGGTATATCTGATACTTTATAATTATAAAAATAAATAAGTTAAATTACCGACATGTTTTAAATTACCGACATGTTTTAATAGAGTTAGTTCCTCTTAACAAGTTGGTTAATATTAAAGGTCTACAGCCTCAAAGTCTATAGCCTCATAACAAAGTTTCAGAATTTTAGCTAAACGAAACCTTGACTGTTAGGAAGTCTGAAATCGCCCTTGGAAATACGTGCATTTTTTAGAAAATGGGGATAGTGTGTCTACAGCTCAGGTGCTTATATGTAGATTTATAACGAACACCGCAAATTTAGTGTGTATAAAAATGAAATCTAAAATAAAATGGAGTATTTGCAGATGTTACATTTTTTTGGTGCTGTTTTTTAGACATTGACTTAAAAGTTTCCTATACATTGCTAGGTAGATCATGTGTATTGTTAGCAAAACAATTACTTTTTAAGATGCTTGTATATATCGTAAACAAGCGCACAATAGTCTTTTATTTTATAATTATTTTAGACTCGCTATTTTTTAGGATAATTATATTCCAAGGAGATTTTAAATCTTGGAGGAAACCCCTTACTGTATACATGCATGTATTACACACATGTCAAGAGGGAATCCTGTCCTTAAAGGTCGAACTATACTCGACCTTCACACACATTTTTCATTATCAAACGTTTGATCATGATATTAACTAACGTGTGACTTCAAATAAAATAACTTCAGCATTTAGTTCAATAACAGATTTAATTCTGCG
>JXSR01S010992.1:46473-59986 GCA_000969725.1 Ophiothrix spiculata
AAAAATGTATACTTTTGTAGGTCTCTGGACTAAACATTAAATGATATGTTCTGTTAAAACAAAACAGACGCATTTTTGACACAATTGCTGGTGTGAAACAATTTTTCTGACCAGTTGGTGACTAGTGTCCATAGACAATAACGGAGTAAAGCGTGAACTAATGATGCGTGAGAGTAGTTAACCTATACTTTACTGTACAACCTGGACAATAACCACGGGGGACTAACATTACTACTACACCTAATCTAATTGAACTACACGAAATAAGTCGCAATCAATAGTTTTATTGATCTCACATGAACAAGTACGTTCTACACAATCGAATAGTATCTAGGTCACTCAACCACACGGACCCTATATTTCATTACACCTGCTCTTGGAAATTTTGAATGATTCAAGCAAATTTTAAGAATACTTCAATTCCCAAATCATGTGTAAGATGAGTGTTACTCAAATCACAACAGCTTGACAAACAGCTTATGGGTTCACACATATTACCTTCTTGTTAAAAAAAAAGAAAAGAAAGAAGATGAAGGATGTCTGGCTAAAGTATTTATTGTTTTCACTGCACACGAAGTCCAACACGAGATATTTTTTAGATCACCGTGCTGCGTATGACGTAGGTCCGATTTCGGTTAATACTAAGGAGACAGTTTTTATAATGGTGACTTCTCCTTGGAGATAACCACTCCTATCCTCCAAATTGTTGATGAATTTTGCAAAATTTGCGAAATATTTGACGGACTTTGCAAAATTTCCGAAAATTTATATCAAATTAAGAAAATGGTGGGTCTTTGAGTGACAAAGGTTGTTCTAGAGACAAGTTTAAAAAGTAGGGGATCATTGAGTGCCATTTGGTGAAAATAAGGGGTCTTTGGGTGAGAGCGAACGAACAAAATGTTGGTCTTTTTTGGTGGCACATGGCGCGTACCTCAATAGGGATATAAGAGTTATTCGAGAATGCAATTCAAGTCAAGACTTTAATGCTGAAATATTTTTTTACATTCAATTCCACTACTAAATGTTACATGACAGCTTGACAACTGCCTGGAGACAGTCCTAACATCGATAAAAAGCTAAATGCTAAGACATGTCATTGAATTTCAGTTTAATAAATATTACTAACGGGTTTATGAAACTGTTCCGTGAGAATATAACCTTGATTTAATCTTAACTTCTTTTTTGTGGCTACATTATCAGTTTTTTAATCTAAATTAGATACTACTTGCACTAATTATTCCATTATTTCACAAATAGAAAAATAAATATATTTCATTGAAAACAAAATGATTGAGCAAATGCTTTAAGAGTCTGACGCAAATACCCACATAAATTATTGTATGAATCAGTTTACTTTAAGTGTTTTAGGCTATTGTGTGGAGCAGAGAGCATCTTACCACGGTGTTAATAATGATTTCCTGTCATGGGTCTTGTTGAAGTTATAGATACAATGGCAACATTTCGAGAAACACTGTAATTGATCGTCTCCAGTAAACTATAGTTTTGTTCATACGAAGTCTAATCATCGATGACAACGAATCTTCGATGGTTAAATAATGACCTTTAGTCAACGACATAACATATACCTAATATGAATCCAATACCCCTCTTGATTTAAAAGTTATTAACAACTCAGAACTTCAAATACTCATAACTCAAAACTAGTATTTTGGCACTTGACCAACTCTTCCAGTACGGTCATTAAGTAAACAAATTGGTTAAACTCTCAACAATTACAGGACAAGCAAGCTAAATCATTTTACAACTCAGATCATCAAGCCCAGTAGCTTCCTAACACATAATTAAAGTATGTTGTGACAAGCGGTAAATCAAGTCGAAATACAGACTTACTTTTACGTAGTCGAAACTTTTTCATTACATTCTTCATTACATTTATCAATTAACTTTGATGCAACATTAGCAAAACGCTCATTAAAACCATTAGATATATCTTCATTTGGTGTTAAATATTATTACCGTACACATTATATTGCATCATAAACTTGGAACTGGATATTACACGTTAATGCTTGAACTTAATTGAAACGATGTGATAAACATGTAAATAGAAATTGAATGCTTTTGTCCGTCGGCGTTTCCTGCCTTAGACACATGAGAGTATCATTTGTTTTGTAAGAATTAGAAGGCTACCGTTTTTAACAATAAAAGTGTTATTCAGTGTTGTTTGAAAAGATCTGAAATGCTTAAATAAAATTGTGGAAAACAAATTGTATCAAATATATATTCACACATCCACTTCGATTAACTTTATTTCTTTTTAAAAGCATTTATATGTTTAGCATACCGTTTCAAAACATAATTTGGTAGAAATGAAGACGTATTTCAATTATTAATGGACAGATAGGCTACAATTTCAATAGTTTAGCTTTGGTTAACTGATCATCATGGAAAAGAGGTGTGTCGATATTAATACAACATTAGAACACTGAATTTTGTCCGCACTAGGTCTATGTATAATTGAAGAGATTCAACAGAAACGTATGGTATATATCATGTTGCTATGGTTCGTAATGCACAATTGTTTGGATCAGAAACAATGTAGAGGGCATTTCAGAATACACACAGTCACAGTTATGCATTATGTACTTATGACGTCGTAAAGTATTTCTCAGCTGAAATTCCAACACAAGCAAAATAATATTCGGAAATGTCAGCTCCTTCCTTCCATTCAAATATTTTGGATACCACTTGGATATTTTAGTAGGCTGAATTTACAACCCTATCCCCGGACTTTCTAACTATGCGTTAAATTCAAGAAAATTGCACGCAAAAATTGTAAGGTTTTCTCTGGGACACCCTGTACTATAAAAAAAAAAGGTAAGGGTAAATAAGACTGCCTGTATTTGCAAAAGATTCTCCTTCGCAAGTCTGTTACCTTAAAGGCATTAAAGATTGCCGATATCCATTCGACGCCTTATGAACGAAGAGGAACACGCGCATTAAAGGATCGAGACACATTAAAATTGATATACCTTATCCGTTATTATTAAGGTTTAACCCTCGTCTTCCTAAGCCTTTTTTGTAACACGTCTTCCTAAGGCCCCCCCCCCCCTGTGATTTTGAATTTGGGACCTTCCCCCCCCCCCAAAAAAAAAAAAAAAAAAGTTATATTGTTTGATACTTTAGTATAGGGTAGGGTCTCCTCTTTCCATTGATACCAAGATCATGAAAATCGGTCGTGGCGTTACTTAATTACGACGTCACGAAGTATTTCCGTACCAAAAAAAAATCGACTTTTGGCGAAAATGGCAACCTCTTCAAAAAAATTGTTATAAAGTTCTAAATGTCGGATTTTGGTCGGTTTTTTTTTTTTTGCTATAAAGAAATCAACAATTCTAACATGTTCTGTAAGTTTCAAGTCTATAGCATGCAGATATTTTTCAAAATGGCGATTTGAAATTTTCCGAGGTTTTTATGTAATTGTCAGAGTAAAGGCTGCGCAGACATGACATGGTGCAAAAGATCAAGACTTTGTGCAAAAAATCAAATTGGTTGCGTCGTTTTTGCTGGTAAAATGACTGTACGTTCAAAATTTGTTTTGTCCCTAAAACCGAAACAAAAGAACTTTTTGTATTTAATTTTTTTTTTGAACAATATATTTGTAATTATAATCTGCTATATAATTTGAGCCGAATTTCATTGAAAAATTCGTTTGGGAAAGCAGATTTCAAAAGTTTTTCGAAAACATTGAACATCTTGATACGAATTATATATTTGGCCGCCATTTTGAAACGGAACAACGGATTTAATTTTTTTGTATTATTGTGTTTTTGTTTGTTACGGTCAAAGATTTTAAATGACCAAGGCCAAATTCACCTTATGGGTTCTTAAATGAAACACAATAAATACACTGAAATATATTTTATAATCTGAAAACTTTCTTGAAGCTTTAATATTTGTTTTTGGTTGAACTTACACATTTGCTTGTTGTCTTAAAATACTACTTTTAAATAACTTTAAAAAAAAACGCGCGATCCTAGGATATTATATTTCACGCTATAGTCCAAGATTGTTCATAAATGTCCACGGCATCAATATCTTGAGTAAACTGGCAGTCGTATCCTTGCAATTCACAAGTCCCGAAATTCAGCTGGCAAAAGGTAAATCCAAAACTTTCCTTGCGAAATCAAATGGCGATTTCCACACAATTGTCCAGTAATAACAACGAAGCTCCACTTGGCTTAAAAGGTGAATCCAACGCACATAATCCACTCGGAAATTAAATATTAAGATAACAGTTTGTCTTTAATTCTCCATATGTAATATATCGTGAATTCTCCAAAATGTCGCTATCTCCAATCTCCATCCTATGTTTAATTAGCAAACTCTACTCCAGTGTAAACTCCGTCCAAACATCAAACTCCTCCAGCTACTCCAACAAATTCACTTCCACTTCCAAAGTTTTAACTATATCGACCTATCGCCGACCAAGTCAATTCAACTTCTGCTCCAAGTTACTTTTCTTGGGCTCATTAATTTTCACATTAGCATACAAATTCCCCCACGACGTCATTATTTTATTTAACATAGTAAATAGTACAGTTTTCAATGTGAGGGATTTTCCCAGCATAATTATATATTCAAGTCAACAAATCTATTTCTGTAAACTTTAGGGAAATTCCCAATCTCAGTTAGATCTGATTGGTTACTTAAATTTATGCAAATTTGATAGGTTCATGCAATCATGCCTATTTTTAGAAAATTCAAAATTACCCTAGATTGCAACATCGCACACTGAAAATCCTTTTTGAAAAAATTCCCTTACTGTGGCAATCAAACATCTCAAACTTCACTACTTGAATAATTAATTAATCAACAAAACAAATAAGTTATCTTCACATAACATGTTTCATATGAATTGCATTGAGTTGGTGTATTACTGTGTACAGTTTTAAAAGACAGTGTTATTTGCTTTGTAAATGTACTATAGTTACATGACTTCTGTTATATATGCTTGAAAATGCTGTCTATCTTCATTTTAGTACTTCATTTTTAGATTTTAGTCAGAAATGAAGTTAACAGGTTTTAAGATGTCATATACCGCCAGGGAACCATTTCACGTTCACCACAAACTTGTTTTTTATAAATCGAGGGCCTTTGAAGGATAATTTTATATTTTACTACCAATCATTCTCTTGGCGTAGTCAACAGCGACCAAGACATTATATATAGCAAGTCAACTTGAGTAGTGAAGTGGTCATATGCGTGGTCAAAACAAGTTTAACCTCAAAATCACGTTTTTGACCCATTTGTGTTGTTTCCCCCTACCAATGCATGAGAAAATTAATCACACTCCGAGCTCCATTTCACACTCAGATTACCTATCAAATCTGACCAAAAGCAACATAAGTTTCCAGATATTTTCCTAATAAACTTACCTTTACATAGAAAAGTGGTAACATATTGTTATTCCAACCATATAGGCAAAAGTGTATATTTTGCAAGATTCGAAAACTGTTTTCTTACTTCAATTAACCTGAAAAGTTTCATTTTAAGAAATTGATCGGAAATATGAAATATGTTTGTAAGTTCTAAGGGCAATCAACAGATAAGATATAGAGAGCATTAAAAATTTTGGAACGTGTTTATTTCATTTTCACATTTTACTCCATAACAACCTTTGACCTTTGGACCAAAACCTGGCATCCAAAAAGATAATTAACTCATTTAACTCTTGCCTAACCAAGAATTTTTGTAACACGACCACCAAGGGGTGGCGTGTGGTTGCAACCCCTCCCCCAAACCCCCATACGAACTTGGTTTTGCTATCAATAGATAGATATTGTCCTCCTCTATCCAACGATACTAAAATTACAAAAATCTGCCAAGGCGTTACGTAATTATGACGTCATAACGGTCTTTCAGGTCGAAAATCGGAATTTTGGCAAAAATGCCTGCCAAAATCACAATTGTGCTATAAATGTTCTAAATAACGCAATATAATCAAGCTTTCTTACAAATAAAGAAGAACAATGATAATTCTAACATGCCCTGCAAGTTTCAGCCTCATAGCATGTATGTATTTTTCAAAATGGCGACTTGAAATTTCCCAGGGCTTCCCCCCCCCCCCCCCCCTCCCCCTACACCCCAATTTTTACGGCCTACCCTAACCCCATCTTATGTGGAAATAAAAGGATGTAAGATATTACCCAAATGCCTCGGGCCGGTTGCTTTTGCGATTTTATGCTGCGGGGAAAAAAACTTATTAGGGGGTTGCAACCCCCTCCCCCCAACCCCTGGTTAGACGCGGGTTAAATCTATTATGATGGTGCAACTAAACGGGAAAAAGAAAAGGAAAAAGTGGCATAATAACAATAATTTAAATTTCCAAAGATGTTTTTTTTAAGCAAAGTACGCTAAATAAAAGATGTGTGTACCGTCACTGCATATAAATGACAAATTTGATCAACAGCAAACGGAGAGGGTTGATAAACAACAAACACATAATATTTATACATGTATGTATACTTGCCGCTCATGGTTATTTCTGTATTGGTCGTATACATGGTATAGTAACAATATTGAAGGTCGTGTCGTAAAAATCTCAAGGTAAACTTTTTTATCCGTTTCAATTCGGAAGACGACACGACGATATTTATTGACGATTGCCGAAGGGACAACTCTGAACCTTTGTAAGAGTTCAAATCAAAGAAGAAAAAACGTGTAAGTTCGAGTCACTGATGTTATATGATGCGATAGGTTCTGCAACATCGTGAATGAAATTTGACACATCAAAACCAATAATTTCTTTGGTGCTATAGGCCTACAATTCATATTTGTCTCACTTCATCTAATGTAATCAGTCATTTTTACAAGGATTTAAACGGACTATCATATTCAACTTGGTATTAAAACAATCTTGAAGGTCGTAAAAAGCTCAAGGTAAATGTTTCTATCAGTTTCAATTCGTAAGACGACATGACGAAGTTTATTGACGATTGCCAAAGGAACAACTCTGAACCTTTGTAAGAGTTCAAATCAAAGAAGAAAAACGCGTAAGTTCGAGTCACTAATGAAATATGATGCTACAGATTCTGCAACATCGGGAATGAAATTTGACACATCAACACCACTTTGTCTCACTTCATTTAATGTAATCAGTCATTTTAAAGGATTTAAATGGACTATCATATTCATGTTGGTATTAAAAACTTCAGGAAATCTAAACAAAAGGATTAAAAACAATTAAAAACTGGACCCGAAATTGGCCAAAAGTAAGAGAGATTTAACTTGTAAAATATCAGGGAACTGACAAAAGGAAAAGATACTTAACTTGTAAAATATCAGCCTCTTTAAAAACTGCTTGTCAAAATTATGGCAAACTGTCAAAAAAGTGTTTAAAAAGCTTGTCAAAAATATACCAAACTATCCAAAATTTCTTGAATTAAATCACAAAAGGTAAACCGATTTATAAACTGACAAAGGTTCTTTAAAATTCCCAAGATGACATCATGAGAAGAATATGCCTATCATAACACGTGACCGTTCATCCCAAACCAGCCGTAAATGCCACCTCTTGTCATTTCACTTGTTTAATTATTTGCAAAGACCATGCTTTATGGATTAAAATGACACCTTAATGAACTTCACAACACAGAAGTCAAGTTATAGTCTGTCAAAGCTTGTCACGGAGTAGAACGTAGGCCTATAACTGAGATAAACGCGTTCAAATTCCTGGAAGCCCTATATTTTCTGCTGATTGTCTTGAAAATATACAGATTTATTTCACATTTCCTGTCATTTTATTGAAATGAAACTTTGCTGGTATTCCGTAGTAAGCACAATGATTGTGAATCTGTCAAAAAATCAACTTCGGCAAATTACGACCTTGGCATGTATTTTCACCTGTAGCGCAAAATAAAGTTTCAGGCATTTACGGATCATTTAGGCTGGACAGCCACATATGTGAGGCATGCCGACAGTCATTTGCCATAAATCAAGGTTTGAGTCATGTGGGAATACAATTGTGTTGTCTTGCCCTTATTGTGCATCTAACTTTTGTATTATAATGTATTTACTATGTATCTTTAAGGCCCTATGTGTATCAAAATCTAATTTTAGCTCAGGTCCGTTGTCGAAGTCATATACAACGTTAAATAAAAGTATGGCGATATGCAACTCTTATTAGTGTTATGCGTCAAATCTGATAGTAGAAAAAAAACTTAAGCATTGAATATTTCAAGGAATGTCTCTGTTTAACACTATGTCTTTATTTTTAAAGGGACAATTAATACTGAAATTATACAATGTGTCAAAGTTGAGGCTGGTATCAACAATGCTTTTGTCGACAATGTCGTCGACAAAAGCAATTTTATTCTCTGTCGACGAGAGTGCTTATATATTGAGTTTGTCGACAATAAAACATCCCACTTAAACACTTTGTTTAGCTATTCTAGTATTTCACATACCATAATTATTTTCCAAGGAAAGCATCAAGGTGGATAATATGATTAAGGTAGGCATCAACTTTTTGTTGTCCGTGCCATAACTTTGATTTTTCGCAGAATGTTTGATATTGCAACTTTAAATTATCATGAAACATTCAATGTATGTTTCAAATTTATATACACGTAAAGATACATAATCAATCCTATATGACCTGCTAGAAAAATCAAAGTTGTGGCCGGTGTGAAAGTAATCGTAGTCCCCCTGAAATGGTAGTCCGCCTTCCATAGACTATAATGGAGTAAAGCGTGAAACTAATTTTGCATGAGAGTCACAAGCCTATACTTTACTGTACAACCCTGACAATTCGAACGGTGGACTAACATTCCTGCTACACCGGGATGCGAATTGACTGACCGCACAAAGCCATGACAAAAGACTCATAATTATTCAAGAACTCAACATTTGCTTAAAGGCGAATCAATTATTCAGAAAAGTATGTTCGAGATAGATGGTTTAAACCGTTATCTATTTACCCAAAATAGGAATTTTTAAAACAAAACAAAAAACAATAGCAACAAACAAACAGCTTAGCAAGTGTCTAGAACAAAAAAGGTGTGGAAATAAAAAAATTAGAACGTTGAAACAAATCTTATTTGTTGAATTACAAAGCAGTCACGTGGTACCTCACTGTTTCTGAACCCAATAAAAATATAGAGACATTTTATTCGTTAGTGTCAAAATAGATGGCGCTATTCATAAAATTATTTTTTGGATGTAGAAGTTATATGCCGGTGTGTACTACCGAAATTAGATATGCAAATGAAGCATCTAACGTCAAGAACATATTATTTATCATTTCAGCCAAAATCTTCACAGATCACACAACATAATCGATAATCAAATATATATAATCAATAATTTGAAATATGTATAGTGCCCACATTTTTGCACAAATCTGAATTTACAAGAAATACAAATAAATGGACTCAAAAATAATCAAAATTTCAACCAAAATGAAATATAATTTCAAGTATTGCTTCAAAACTTTATTATTCAACACAATTCAGTTATGTGTGCTGCTTTTCACTTTTTTGCGAAGCAAAAAGTGAATTTTTGATTTAAAATGAATAAATGTCCACCTAAGATGACAGTTACCTGAATCCCTCCTCTTTTTAACCCACACATCAATCTACATGTTTCTATTCACTGTCCTTTGTCTAGCACTATCCAGTACCAGTCTCGATAAAAGAAATTGTTTAAAAGACTCATGGATTTACCTTATCTCCATGTAATTTCCTTGCTATTTGTGGTTTAATTGGAAGATCCTTTACCTATGTTGTCGAATTACGACATTTGTTTACTATTTTATCGAGTTTCAAACAATCATCTTTTATTTTGCCATTGTTTTCAAAGAGGCTACAGGTTCAAACGATCTTTTAAATATATATTTCTTTTCTTGTTTATTGTCTTAGGTCAAATTTCGTTCATTCTACTTTGCTTTTCTTTATCTAGTTATTCAAGCTCCAAGAAGTTATTAAGAGGAAGTCGATATTAATTGAACATCCGAATCCTGCCTTTTACGAATACAACATTTTGTTCAATAATTTCGTGACTTGAGGTAGAAGGAGATGAGGCATACAAATTCCATTAATACTTAAGTGGTCAAGGGGAATCCATATTACCCGGTTTGTTGCAAAAACGCGAAGCATTTCCGCCCTTCAATTTAACACCTAGTAGTCAAGGGGGGGGGGAGGGTCCATATGGACCAAACATTTGTTTTTTGCGCGCCAAACACAAAAACGCGTAGTAATTTTTCATCGCCCTTCTATGTATTTGCCTAACTTTACCATACCTTTCACCCGGTGACAAAAAAAAAAAAAAATTGACCCAACCCTCCCCATGCTAATTAGCATAAATAAGCATATTCGAGAGCGCTCTTCAAATTTATTTGCACATAAAATCGTAACCAAACAACTTGTTTTCAAATGTTATTTAAAGAATGTATTTGTACTTACATACTGCAAATATGAGCCACATTTTGTTGGAAATGACATTGGAAAGTGAGTTTTAATTTTTTTGGCGGGAAAATTTTGACCCGACACGGAACATTTTGTTTTTGCCGCCATTTTAAAACGGTGTGTCTAAAATGTTGTCTTTGTTTTAGTTCTTTTGAAGTACTTTACCTGTGACCAGAGTTTCAACGTAAAATTCCTTCACTAAAGCGCGTTTTCGGTGTTGGGTCCATCCCTCCCCCCCCACCCCCCAACTAACGGGCATGTGAAGGACCATGGCCACTTAAGTGTTATTTGTCTAACTTTAGAATACGCATCGCTTTGTGGTAAAACAATCAAATCGACCCTCCCCCTCAACTATTGAACATAAATAAGCTTTTAAAGAGACGCTTTTCAAATTTCTTTACCCCACTGATGTTTGGTCCATATGGACCTATCTCAACATTTGCAGTTATTATTTTTTACAGAGATTTCAAACTTGATAGTTAGAGGTTTCTAAAACTTGGAATAAATCATTAGCAATCGATAGACAAAAATATCTATCTTGATACCAATATGCAGTCCGAAACTTGTGATGTTATTTCAAGAGTAATCTTTCGCAGGTGCTGACACTCTTTGTTGAATTTGTCCAGGGTAGCACCTAGGAAAGAGATTTAACGGTTAATGCATATCAGTGAAGTTTTGTTATTTTCTTCATTTTTAAGGTACACACAAAACTTTTGATGAGTCACTTGACCCACTCAGATGTGTTTTCCATGAGTCATATGCAATATGACCCCAAACTAAATCAAACGAGTCATTAAAGACCTAAATAAAATCTGAACAATGAGTCAAATTACTTATGAGCGCATATGACTCATTTCACAAGATGTTAATTGACTCACAAGAGGCCAAAGATGAGTCAAGGTCAACTTTTGACACATTTGATCATTCAAGCTGAGTCGTCTTCCAATGCAATATTGACTCACTTGTTGGAGAATGTTGAGTCAATAACGACTTTTGACTCATTTACATAAATTACTGAGTCAAAAACGACAATTGAAAATGAGGCTGTGGATCGGCCATTTTCTTAAACATGCATGGTCGGTGACGAAAGCGTTTGTTAGTGGTTTTTCTGTGAGCACTTTTTTTGGCATTTTAACACAAGTATAAATTACTGCAATATGCAGTGATTTTATATGGAGTTAGCTTAATACAATATTGGACCATTTAGTCCATTGTTGTTTTACTGCAGTAAGCTTAGCCTAAGCTTAACCTCTTGGACTCGGAATTTGACTCGGAATTAGTGTCTACTATGGGCAATATTGTGTCTACAGTCACCAACACCTTTCGGATATCATCCTCCATTCACTTATCGGACAATGTTTTCACTAAACCTGACAAAAGGCAAATTCATTTAAACGAGTTATTTTGACTCATCAAATCTGAAAATGAGTCGGCTGACTCATCAGCATGAGTCTCCAGATTGTCCGTCAGATGAAACATTTCGTGAATTTAATGAGTCATGTAAGTGAATCATTTCTCCAATGACTAATTTAGTTGGGTCATTTGACTCATTTTTATGACTCGTTTAGTTCACGAAACGTTTCATCTGACGGACAAGCTGGAGACTCATTTTAGTACATCACAGTGACTCATCAACAGTTTTGTGTGTGCTGTCTGGTAAGTTTGTTTCATTTCCATTACTAGTTGTAGTTCTTTAGGCCTACATATATCATTTATTATTTATTATTAGGCCTATACTATTTTGTATTTTCACCACATCGGCTTACTTTGTTTTTACTTCCAATTTATTATTATGTTCTAAGTAGCCTCCTGTATGGCATACTTGATCTTTGACGTGTTCTGTACCTTGTCCGCTGGACTTACTTTTTAATTCTGCTGCTTGACTAGTAACCCGCACTTGGTTATGTAAACATATTACACCTATCTTCTAAAAATTGCATTGGCTACCAGTAAAATATCGCATCATGTACAAAATTCTCATCATCACTTATAAACGTCTTCATGGATTTGCACCAAATTACTTACAAGAACTCATACAGGAATATAGGCCATCTCGTAATCTCAGATCATCTTCTAAATTAAATCTTGTTAGTCTATCAGTGTCAACATTAACATACGGTCATCGTTCATTTTGCAAAGCATCTCTGACCTATGGAATAAACTACTTTTGCAAATAAAAAACTGTAAATCTCTTAACCAATTCAAAGCTAGCCTTAAGACACACTTATTCAAACACGGACAAGAAATGATTACTTACGATAGTGATGCTTTTATTATACTGCTGTAAGAATTATTACCCAGTCACCTTGGTAAGTTTTCGTTAACTTTATATTATAGTAATGATTCATAGCCAAAATAGCGTTTTTGTAGATACTGAAGTCGTGAAAAATGGTTTTATATAGCACTGAATATTATAATATTCATATTTTGTAGTTTATGTACCTAGATGACACGTTTGATTTTTTGTTGTTGATAATTTGTACAGTTCAATGTCAACGACAGTCAAATTGCCTCTTTAATGACAGTTTGCAAGCACCTTTCTATACCAGTTCATTCGAGTCTAATGCTGCTTTCATACTTATTGTCGCTTTGCTGCTTTGCCGCTTCATGTCGCTCCCAAAGTTGAATTCATTTCAACTCGAAAAATCTTGTCGCGCGATATTTTTTTTCCGATATCGAATATCTCAGCGACATGGAGATTTCCCGCTACGACAACCGGAAGCGGCAAGTTTTGCAAACAAATGTACGTCACGCAGCGACAAAGCTGCAAAACTACATGAGTATGAAAGCAGCATAACCATTATGATACGGATACCTAAACATGTACGTTCAAGTAGCACTGATTTTAACTAAAAACCTACTTAAAGCTGAAATTGTACAAAATATCACAAAGTTAAACCTCAAATTTATCATCAACAGATAAATGCTTTTATTTCAGACCATTTCAACATCCCATTAATAATTTCAGCATTCCTGATGTATCTTGTACTTTCGCTGACCGGCCAATGTTTGAATCATTAAAATTTCGTTTTATCTGAAAAGGTAAGAACAAAAAGAGCCAGAAATGAATATAAGAACGAAAGCTA
>JXSR01S010993.1:10514-24618 GCA_000969725.1 Ophiothrix spiculata
CAACAAATACAAGCAAGGTACTGTATGGTTCTACCATAGATTAAAGAAAGTACAGATAGGAAACAGGTTTATTTGCAAGACCATTCCATTTTACTTACTGTGCAGGGGCGTCAAAGAGGCGATGCGATGAAGACAAGCAAGGTATTGTATGGTTCTACCATAGATTAGAGAAAGTACAGATAGGAAACAGGTTTATTTGCAAGACCATTCCATGTTACTGTACAAGGGCGTCAAACAGGCGATGCGACGAAGACAAGCAAGGTATTGTATGGTTCTACCATAGATTAAAGAAAGTACAGATAGGAAACAGGTTTATTTGCAAGACCATTCCATTTTACTGTGCAGGGGCGTCAAACAGGCGATGCAACAGAGACAAGCAAGGTACTGTATGGTTCTACCATAGATTAAAGAAAGTACAGATAGGAAACAGGTTTATTTGCAAGACCATTCCATTTTACTGTGCAGGGGCGTCAAACAGGCGATGCAACAGAGACAAGCAAGGTACTGTATGGTTCTACCATAGATTAAAGAAAGTACACTTAGGAAACAGGTCTATTTAGTATTTGCATCCTAAAAATCCAGCTTTGCACCACGCGGGCGCATGCTTGGACCGACACTGCGCGAGTGCTTATACTGACTCCGCTGTGCGTTCTGTTGCGCGCTACTATTACTTGACTACAACGCAATACGCATCTTACATTTTTCCGCCAAATTGTGCATAAGAAAAAAACAATGCTTGACTGGCTCGACAGCCGCATTCTCAGTCAAATAACTATTCTCTCTTTATTCACACAGATTTCCAGGGATTACCCTGTAGTAGATCATACCTTTGATGCTGTTGTTGTGGGAGCAGGGGGAGCAGGTCTCAGAGCAGCTTTTGGATTAGCTCAAGAAGGCTTCAAAACAGCATGTATCACAAAGCTATTCCCAACGAGGTCACATACTGTGGCTGCCCAGGTAAGATACAGAGAAGACATTGGGTGCAAGTGATTTTGCCTTATAAAGTTACATTTTTGACCATAACTTTTGAATGGAAGGTCCGATTTTGGTCAAACAAAAAGCAGTAGAAAGGTAATTTTCCTCTCAATGTTAATATGCATTGCAGTACTTAATCATTTTTTGGCCCTCCAACCCCATCTTGCCCCTTAAAGTATGCAACAAACAGCAAATATACTCTTAAACTTTAAGTATATATAGGGCCTACAACAGTCAGTGCTCGATTTTAAGGGGTTTTACTTGCACAAATGCAAGTAGAATTTGCTCTGTGCAAGTGAAATTTTGCCGGTGCACCATTGAGTGCAAGTAAAATTACAAGTTTTTAAGCTTATATTTGAAGAAAATTCTCATCTGTGCAAGTAACTTCAAATGTCAAAATCGAGCACTGCACAACTAGCAGCCAATATTGTGCTAATTAAATTAACTTTTTTGATTTCAATTTCTGATGGACTTTGTACATTGTATACATACGAATGAATCATTATCAAATACAAAATTGGTCATGTCTATATGGTTATAAAAGAAAACATTTTTCTTTTCTCCTTTTTTTCACAATTTTTTTATAAGAAGATTCATGATTGCTAATGCTGTCCATTGTTGACCTTTCTCTGGAAATACCAAATTGCTCAATTTAATCAGAAAATGTTACAAGTTCATTTCACAATTTTTAATAATCGCTTGTGGTTACACAAGAAAACATTTTTCTTTTCTTCTTTTTTTACACAATTTATTTAAGAAGTTTCATGATTGCTCATAATGTTGTCTATTGTTCACCTTTCTTTGGAAATACCAAATTGCTCAATTTAATCAGAAAATGTTGTTCATTCCACAATGTTGAAATAATCGCTTGTGGTTACACAAGAAAACATTTTTCTTTTCTTTTTTTACACAATTCTTTAAAGAAATATCATATTGTTCATTGTTGACCTTTCTCTGGAAATACCAAATTGCTTAATTTAATCAGAAAATGTTGCTCACTAATTTCACATGGTTCAATAAACAAGGAAATGTCATTAATGAAGTTAAAGGGGCAATTCATGATCCACTTTTCGCCCTCAAGGTCACCTCTATCAAATATGATTTTTTTAGCTGATAAGAATCCTCAAGTGGTATATGTTACGATCCCCAAACCATTCTTTCATATGCGCTTAAATGTTTGAGAAAAGTGAGAACATGTGTCATTTTCTAATTATTGTCGGGGCCCCGACAGTAATTACAACACAGCAGTCTATTGGGATTTTCAAAATGCTGAAAAGCTTGTAACTTTGAAACGAACGGTCCGAATCAAGTGAAATTTTCAGTATGTATTTATGTTGTACTCTTTTATTTATTTAGCTAGAAAAGAAGCCACATCAAAATCATGAATTGCACCTTAAATGTACATGTACTTTGAAAAAAAATGTTGATTTCAGTTCCTCTGACCTGTGTGATTGCCACAAATGAATAGTTTGACATGATAATTAGGCTGAATTCATGAAAGTAGCAATTGCTATTTCTATAACTTTTTCTTGAATTTTTATTCTTTAAAGCTAACAATGACTTGTAAGAAAAAGCCCTCTCAAGGCAGCGAAAGCTATTTCTAATCCATTCCAAGCACTTGCTCGTCTGGTTAGTAAATTCTTCTGTGTGAACACGCTCTTATACTAATCACCTGAAGTTTTTTAAAAGATTGATTGGATGGGAAATTAATTTTTAAAAGATGTCAAATTGTTTTAGTTGTCAAGTATATTGTATTTATAATAAACCGCTCCCATGAGCAAACTTATTGTATTGATCTATGAGGAACTTTTCATATTACACAAAGTGCAAAGCTTGAACTTTGTAGGACCAAGCTTCTGCTTTAGATATTTTGCCACACTCCGATTGGAGTCAAATGCGAAGCTCTCTGGTCCTAGACAGAAATGATATACTTTTGAAGGCATAGTCAACATGACCGGGAAAGTTTTCCCAACTCTTTTCGAATAGCCTGTGAGGTTCTTTTACATCCGACAGTGTGTCAGGAACACTTCAGATGGGACCAGCGGCTTTATGTGCCTTCTGAAACACAAAGCAAGTAGAGTTCAGTTTCTTGCTTAAGGAGACGTGCTGGGACAGGGGCTCGACCCCACGACAGATGTATTTCATGCAATTACAAGTCCAACACTCTAACCGCCCGGCCACGCTCCCCTCTGCAAATAGCTCCCTTCTGCAACTCATACTTTCAAATGTTAAGTCTTAATGTCTTCATCATGTTCAAGGAAGTTGAACATGTATTTCAAAGAAAACATGAATAAAAGCCTGATGTGTAATGTGACAAAATGAATTGGATAGGGACATATAGTTTACGTGTATGCTTCTTAGTATAAAAACATTTTTAGAGATTTGTAAACATGATGAAGATGCAGAACTTAACATTTCACAAGTATGAATTGCAGAAGGGAGCTATTTTAGTTGGGTCTGTTGAAATATTGTATTCAATTGTCTGTTATTGTTAATGTGTTGTTGTATTTGAACCAAATTTGTATTTTACAGGGTGGAATAAATGCTGCCCTTGGCAACATGGAACCAGATAATTGGAGATGGCACATGTGAGTATTAAGCCTGCAAGTGAGTCCCGGTTTTTTCGAGTCCCGTTTTTGTTTCGAGTCACGGGTCCCAAATTTGCCTACTCTAAACCCGAAAAACAGTGATTTAACCTATTGGTATTTTTTTAGAGAAGGCGCCAAATTATTATTACCAAAATATTCCAATAATCATTTCACTAGTGGCCATAAGTTGCTAAATGACCTTAAAAATTATCAAATATCAAAATCTACTTCCAAAACTAGTCGCAAACTTTATCAAACATGCGATGTCTCTTGCAGGAAGATCGCCGATTTCTCTCTGTTTCGTAACAAACATCGCAATCTGTGTTAACTATTTGTTTGCATCTGGTGAATGTTCGTCAACAGATGGCGATATTGCATTTATATAACGGTGCTATCTAGGTTGTCAGACATGCGCAATTGTAATGTTCGTCAACAGATGGCGATGTTGCATTTATATAACGGTGCTAATCATACTTGTCAGACATGCGCAATCGTAATGTTCGTCAACAGATGGCGATGTTGCATTTATATAACGGTGTTATCATACTTGTTAGACATGCGCAATCGTGATTGTAGTAACCTGTCATTTCGTCAAAACGGCGACTTCATGAAGCAGCAACAATAATATTACCACATTAAACGTCAATTTATGGAAGTTCCCCGATTTAAGTGCCGCCCGTTATTTGAATAAAATCTGAGGTAACAAAATGGTGGGACTATACAAGCGTCAGTACGGTATTAAATCAGCCATTTTTAAGCCTGAAATGTGTCCTACAGTATAGTGTAAAAGACTCGAGTGTAACTTTTGGTACTTGTGCACTACTCCGTGTTTCCGACTGGTGCCTTTTCAACTTACATTTTGAATCTTAAAATACGATTCGAGTCCCGGGTACCCGTTCGAAAATAAAATACGAGTCCCGGGAGTGAAAAAACCCGAAATCTGCAGGCCTAGTGAGTATATAAATAGGCTAGCATACATGTACACTCGCGGTGTAAAGTATTTCCGCACAAACGCTTTATTCAGCCATATCTCACAAGGCATTTTAAGCAAACTATCAGGAAATTTATGTTGCTTTTGGTCAGATCTGATAGGTAATCTAGTTTAGTGTAAAATTGAGCTCCGAATGGGATCAACCCTCTCACGTACGGTTAGGGGGCAACAACACAAATGGGTCGAAAAACGTGATTTCCTTATAAACGCCTTGTGAGATATGGCTGAATAAAGTGTTTGTGCGGAAATACTTTAGACCACGAGTGTATAATCGGAAGCCACTAACCCAAAAGTTTAAATTTTACTCTCCCCATAAACGCACCAAGCATGTGTAGATGATCTAGTTTTCAGCAGTGACAATAGATCAATACAAAACGATATAAAAAGCATTGTCACCACTTGTGTCAACGTAAACTGAGTTGAGAATAGCGGAACTAATAATTTCTTGATCCTTATTGCCTGCTACTGCAATTGGTTTACATTTTGAGAGTGAATTCCAGTGCGGTGTTGTTTGCGGTAAAAATTGTCAAAAACTTGAAGTGTTTTTTTAAACAATTTTTACCAACATTAGTGGTACATGTTGTTATGTGAAAAATCAAACTCTTAATCAGGCTCTGCAACAGACGTAACTGTCTCGAGGAAGACAAATTTTTGCACCATACCACTCTGCCAATTAGTGCAGAGCTCTGAAATCTTGTGGTCCCATCACCACACACCACACCGCTACACAAGAAACAGTCAATGTCAGGATTTCCAAATAAAATAAAAATACCCAATTTGAGGCTAATTTTGGACCCTTTGGGTCAACAAAAATCCAAATTCTAGGGTAGATCTGATAAAGGTGTCTTTGGATCCCAAACCTCTAATAGCTATCCCTGAATTATTTTGACTTACCCAAGGGATAAGCCTAGATTTCTCTTAGAGTAGAAAAGCTTGAAAATGTAAAAAACAAGTAATAAAATGTTAAATGGCTGAAATTGAGAGATAAATAACATAACATATTTCATTACTGTGATTGTGGTTTGACATATTTCATTACTGTGATTGTGGTTTGACAATATCCAGCCTGTTCTAAATTCTTAATTTTTGTCAGAAATAAATTTATTAGTTAAAAGATCAATCAAAGCCACTCATGACAATATGATATATTGAATTAGAAATAATTCAATCAAAAATGATTCATTTAACCTTCACATAGGCATAGAAAGAAGATATAGGATTTAAAATATTAAAAACACTGTTTTCACATCATTTTTTTTCTCTTCACGGAAAACAAAATATTAAATTGGTAAGAGAATTCAAATGCATTCTTTTTTCAATAATCAACATATTCTGGTGAAACTTCTGGTGGGTTATTTTGCTATAACTAGAACGAGGGAATGATCTAGGCATACTCTGAAAACCAGATGCAAAATTGAAATTTTTCTGCATCCACACAATATTCTTCTTTGTATTCATTATATTTCTTTGCATCCATTTAGGTATGACACAGTAAAGGGCTCTGATTGGCTGGGAGATCAAGATGCTATACATTACATGACAGAAGAAGCTCCAAAATCAGTTATTGAGGTGAGGAGATTTTGTCATTTGAGTTCATTGTTGTTAGTTGCACTTTTTGGCCAGGGTCAGACGAACGAAGACATTATTTATTACAATAAATTTCATGTCATAATTAATTACGACATGCGGTCACAGGTATAACAACCTCGCATTTACTACAATAAATACAATGTCGTAATTAATTACGAGATGGGATAAGCACATCATGTGTCAGAATTTGCAGTCTTAATATAGCACCTTTTATAAGAGGAAATACCAACAGCTACAAATACACCCTTGCTGTCAACCTCCCTCGTATGTGGGCACAACTCCCTGAGTCTTTGAGAGACTGTTTTATTGTTCATTCCAAAATGTCTTCATTCAAAAAAATCTTAAGAAACATTTCACTGAAATATCTTTTGAAGAGCTGGAGCTGGACTCCTAAATTCTATTTTTTCCCTTCAATATTTTTATATGTCTATACTGTGCAATATATATGTTTATTTCAGTGAGTTGGAGGTGCCACACTTTTTAGGTGAAAGCGATTTTTTGCTCCTGGCTCCTCCAGGCTAGCTCACTGAGGCAAGATTTTCCCTAATGTTTTAAATGTAATCTTATTTTATCTACTGTAAATGTTTTTATATATTTTAGTAATCTGTTTGATGTTATAGCCGAATGTGTAAATAAATAAATAAATAAAAAATTTACTATGTACTTTTGGTATCAAACAGCTTGAAAACTACGGCATGCCTTTCAGTCGTACCGAAGACGGAAAGATTTACCAGAGGGCGTTTGGTGGCCAGTCCTATGACTATGGGAAAGGGGGCCAGGCTCATAGATGTTGCGCTGTAGCAGATAGGACTGGACATTCATTACTACACACGTTATATGGACAGGTGAGTCCAAGCTTTTCTGAAGTGGACCAGGGGGGGGGGGGCACTGACCTAGAAAGGTGATACGGGTAAGTGCGGCCGCTCCATAGACCCCCATTTCAAGCACAACCTTTTGTTCGCAAGCCCTATTTTCAAAAATAATTGTCAGTTCCCTAGCCTTTTTTTTTTAATTTAGTTCCCAAGACCCCCATTTCAAGCAAAATTTCGAAAATTGTTGCTTCAGAGCCCAAATTTTGTCCACAAAACTAGTTCTGAAGGGTCATTTTTTGGGGTCCCTTCAGTTCTCTAGACCCCATTTTCAGAGTCAATCTTCCGTTCCCTAGACTGGGATTTCAGATATCGGGGCCACACACCCCTACCAAAGCCAAAGTTGGGTGCCCCCGGGAAGCGGACAAGAACCAGGCACCAGAAATCTGAAAAAGCGGCTACTGGGCCTTCAAATTTCCAGAGAACCAGTATTTCACAGCATTTCAATCCCAATTTTGATTTTGGAAATCAAAAATTTATCAATAAAACAAGAACTTCTTTGATTTTCTTCTGATGAATATTTATTGTTTTTCCAAAAATTTGTTTCCAATTTTTTTTCTTCACAACTTCTTGTCGACAATGTCGCGACATCAGTTGCTCGATTTCGTGGCTTTGTTGAAAATGCAAATGCTTGCTGATACCAGCCCTACAAGACTGTACATATTCAGTTTTGATCATTTTCACTTTTCTCTTTATTGCATCAAATACTGTAAACGCTTTTTCAAGCTCAGTAATTTTCGCGCTCAGCCAATTTTGGACCATTTCGCGCATTTTTATTTTCAAGAACATGAACATTGGCCTAGTATGGAATTTCATTTGCAACAAATACACATTAATTTTTGCAGTGCATTTATTTTCGCGCTAATCCCATTTTGCACGAAAAGCGCGAAAATAAATGTAGCGATAAAAATACCACTTATACAGTATTAAATTCTGAACTGTGCATTCCCTTTTCTTTCAGTCTTTGAGCTATGACACTAACTACTTCATTGAGTACTTTGCCTTGGATCTGATCATGGAAGATGGAGAATGCCGTGGGGTCATCGCACTATGCTTGGAGGATGGCTCCATTCATAGATTTAGATCTAAGAACACTATTCTTGCTACTGGGTAAGTGACAGTCATATGTTTACATGTAGAAGCTGTGTGTACTGTGGACTGAATCAATCATTGGTTTCAATATGATCAATTTTATTATAATACCTAAATTAGTACTTTTAAGTAATAACATAGTGCTCACTATTTTCTACTCTGTTTATATTCTAGTGGTTATGGCCGAGCCTATTTCAGCTGTACATCAGCTCACACATGACGCACATGGCGAGTTACATGACGCAAAATACATTGAGCGGGCCTAGTGAAAAATATGCCCGGGCATAGTAAATTTATAGGGCCTAGTTAAATCCAAGCCCTCACTTTTAACCAATCAGAGGACAGGAATCTATATATTATATGAGGTACATAGTGCTCACTATTTCCCATCTATTTATATTCTAGTGGTTATGGCCGAGCCTATTTCAGCTGCACTTCAGCTCACACATGTACTGGCGACGGCACTGCTATGGTCACAAGAGCAGGATTACCTAATCAAGACATGGAATTTGTGCAATTTCACCCAACTGGTAAGATCAGGGAAAACACATCCAGTTTATTTGTGGTAATGATGATGATTTTTATGTTAATTTCACGCTTGATGTTTCACTTTCATGAATTCTAGTTTTTCTAATAATTTCATTCAAATAAGAGCAATGGTCTCAAACTTGCTACTAAATGAAGAAGTTCATCAAGCTCTTTAATTTGAGTGGTAATTTGACAATAATAACAAATTATTTGTAGTGATTTAGTGTTAAAAAATGCAATTTTGGTGACAAAAATGGCATCAATTTTCATAAAACACCTCTTTTCAGTCACAATTTTCATAAACTAAATAATGATTAGAAATTGTAAGCTGGTTTTACCTTATAGTGCAGACAATGTTTTGATCACTGAATAACTTTGGCCCAGTTATCTAACTTCTTTCATCATTTAATTTACTTCTGAAAAATGACAAATTTGTCCCGGCTGTCACGTCCCGTCTGTCACAAAAATGAGAGGCCCATTTTTCAAAAGTAACTGGCTTTGAATAAAAAGAAAAATGGGCATGGACTACTTATTCATAGATGATTTACAACAGAAGAAAACATGAAACTGTAATGCAAAGTAAAATTGTTATTACAGTAAAAGCAATTTCTAAACAAAATAGTGTGTGTGGTGCATACGCGCGCTTGATTGGTGTTTATGAAGAAACGCATTCAGCGCTAATGACATCACATACTCAGGTCATTGTAAGAAGTCATTGTTACCTGATAATGACCACGCATTTGTTTGCGTATAAGTAGGAACAATCTTATTGGATTGGATCGCGCTATTACGCAGGTTATTTATTGAGATTTAATGTCTTGTCCATTGGATAAATGTTTACTGTTGGCTGTAGCGGAGCACGAACATGTGACCTACTGTTCTGTTCTATTCCACAAGACCCACTATGAAAGATGACAATATAAGAGGTTTAAGTTTCAAATTTCAGGTCAATTGGTCAAACGGTTTTAATTTTATGCGCAAATTTGAACTTCCGAGCTGCCTTTATACGTTACTGTATAAAGTAATTATGGTTACCATAATTAGACACATTTTCATGCATATAAAAACAGTACATAGCTGAGCCATGAAATTTTACATGGGCTAAGAGAAAAATATGACCAATATTTTGGTACCAAAATCTCAAAAAGTTTGAAAAAAATATGAAGCAATGCTCCTTAATTCACTGCACACACATTATTGTTCATATTAGAAAAATATGACCAATATTTTGGTACCAAAATCTCAAAAAGTTTGAAAAAAGGTTGAAGCAATGCTCCTTAATTCCGAAAAGAATTCTTCTCTTTCTTTGTCCAGGTATCTATGGAGCAGGCTGTCTCATTACTGAGGGTTGCCGTGGTGAAGGAGGATATCTTATCAACAGTGAGGGCGAAAGATTTATGGAACGCTATGCACCAACAGCCAAAGATCTTGCTTCAAGAGATGTTGTATCGCGATCAATGACGATAGAAATCCGTGAAGGAAGGTAAGCGTGTAAAACTGCTCATGTTAGACATGGGAAGGCTTTACATATATGAACACATTAAGGGTGCTGTAACATGTATCTTATCAACAGTTAGGGCGAGAGATTCATGGAACGCTATTCACCAACAGCCAAAGATCTTGCTTTAAGAGATGTTGTATCACGATTAATGACAATGACAATAGAAATCAGGGAAGGAAGGTAAGCGTGTAAAACTACTCATGTTAGATACATGGTAAGGCTTTTCATATATGAACACATTGAGGGTGCTGTAACATGTTGAAAAACTGTACCAGCGGGTTTTTAAGCTCTTACTTCAATTCTGTTTTGGTCCAATGGTTTAAAAAATAGACATTTTATTTAAATAATACCATTCAAATTATACCAAACAAACGCTATAAAATAAAAGCGCATTTTTGTTACGAACCCGACAAGATTTGAAAATGTGTGAAAACATGGAAACTGTGTACAAATTGATCATAGAGGAGCCCATTTTTGGGGCATTATTTGGTTGAATTATTAGTGTATTTTTTCATACATAACTTTGCCATTTTTTACTTAAAAGAAGTGTTTTACCCTCATTTTGAAAGTGATTTTAATACCTTTCAAGATAAATTAAAATTTCATAAAGAGCTATGTTGGGGTAATTGGGTTTAGTTACCAAAACCAATTGAAACTCTTTAAGAAACTCAAATATCAGTACATTGGTACACTCTGTGTCACATAAGTGTTGAAATCATCAATCTATTTGGTCAGTTGTTAATTTTAGTTCATTCATTCATCTTATTCTGATCCCGGGGGCCACTCGAGTATAATGTTACAGGCATAGCGTGACCACAGTTTTTCAAAACACCCCCTAAATGGTGGATGGTTCTGAAGCCAAAATATACCCTTTTCCCTATTCACACCCTAAATCGGGATTTTATCAATACTGTTTTCACACTAGAGTTTGAAAAAGTACCCTATTTCTTGAATATTGCCCCAAAATCGATGTTTTTGATACCCTAAATGGTGTCATCTGATACACCCTTGAGTCCTCAAAAACAACCCTAACTCATCTTTTTCTTGGTCACGCTATGCCTGCAACATTATATTTGACAATGCTCAGATTCAATGGCCCGTATCTCGAAATTTACTATGCCGACCTTAAGGTACCTTTAGATATGACGGGGCACATATGTGATGACGCACCCCGAAAAGGGGGACTTTGTGACAGAATACTTTTCGAGAAACTGATAAAATAGGCATAAAACCATAAAGAAAATAAAAAGAATTTCCAGCAGATTTTCTGTTGTAAAATTTTATAGCCTTGATCAATTGCAACAAGTAAGGTGTCATTTTAAAGCTTAGAAAATGCTCTAACAGATGAAATGATAAAATCAATATTGATATCATCTACAAAGTCCCCCCTTTCGGGGTGAGCCATCACATATATTGTTAACAGGTTATACTTTTAGCCGAAGATGTTTAAAATCATTATTTCCTTACAAGATCTATGTTTCTTTTAATGTCCTTAGGGGTGTTGGACCAGAGAAAGACCACGTATACCTCCAGCTGTCACATCTGCCCCCAGAGCAGCTAGCCATGCGATTGCCAGGCATCTCAGAGACGGCACAAATCTTTGCGGGGGTGGATGTAACCAGAGACCCAATTCCTGTGCTTCCTACTGTGCATTATAACATGGGTGGTGTACCAACAAATTACAGAGGACAGGTAAAGCTTCATTGTAAAAATAGGCCTTCAAAAATGTTTGATTGGCATAATATTTTTTAAAATCCCATTAGGAGCTTGGTTAGGTTATGAGAATCAAACAGTTTTATTTTCAGGCGTTCCACCATACATCCATATGCATTGGCTATTTTTAATCCCTACTGAAAATATATTGCTGTCCTAGAATGACAATGATCATCTAGTTATAATGAATATTTGCACAATTTAATCAAGACTGAGAGACATTTTGCTCTTACTCTGAACGAATATTTGACCATGATTTTTTATACCAAAGTGTCTGTTGTGGTAGATGCTCTGAAGTATCATCTAGTTGTAGTACTGCTCTCACAAATGTAGTAGAACCTCGTTAGCACAAAGTCTGTAAGCACAAAAACCCTGATAAGACAAAATGTTTGTTGGGTCCCAAGTATTGATTTCCTATGTGAAATCAGTTGGATAACACAAAATCCTGATAACCCAAACTAAACCCTTTGGCCCCAGTGATTTTGTGTTAACAAGGTTCTACTGTATGCCCTTTTTACATAAATGTCATATCTTCACAGTTTAATCACATTTTGCTGTATTGGTATAATTTCTTTCAAAGGTGATCACGCATGAGAACGGTGAGGACACGGTCGTGGAAGGATTGTACGCATGTGGGGAAGCTGCTTGCGCCTCCGTGCACGGAGCCAACCGATTAGGCGCCAACTCCTTGCTAGATTTGGTTGTGTTTGGCCGTGCGTGTGCTCATACTATCACAGAACTGAACAAGCCTGGAGACAGACAGCCAGAATTGAATCCTGTAAGTAGTACTTTATTCCGGTGGGGGGGGACCTTATCATATTATGTGCTCATGCTATCACAGAACTTAACAAGCCTGGAGACAGACATCCAGAATTGAACCCTGTAAGTAGTACTTTATTCCGGGGGGGGGGGGACCTTATCATATTATGTGCTCATACTATCACAGAACTTAACAAGCCTGGAGACAAGACAACCAGAATTGAACCCTGTAAGTAGTACTTTATTACGGGGGGGGGGGTTATCATATTATGTGCTCAAACTATTACAGAGCTTATCAAGCCTGGAGACGACAAACCCCGGAGACAATCAAAAACAATATCATGTAAGTAGGAGAAGGGGGAAGGAAGGCTTTTCATATTATGTGCTCATGTTATCACAGAGCTTAACAAGCCTGGAGACTAGACCACCAGAAATGAACCACGTATGTAGCCCGTTACTCATGGTGATGGGATCGTGGGGAACAATTTTTTCTTTTCAATTGTCCGGTAACTTTGTTTTTTTGCCTATAGACCATAACTATTTATAATTGACATACTCCCGCCATTGATGGGGTAAATCCACAGAATCGGACAGGGAACGGAACTCAAGAGCGAGAGCAAGTAGTGTATTTATCATACTTGGCCTCGTTCTGAGTTCCGATTCCCCGTCTGGTTCTGTGGATTTACCCCATCAACGGCGGGAGTATATAGTGAAAGTTGACTTTAATGTGTACTTTGTATGATTTGATTTCAGAATGTTGGACACGAGTCAGTTGCTAATCTTGACAAGCTGAGGTTTGCAAGTGGCAGCACCAAGACATCAGAACTTAGACTTAATCTGCAAAAGGTAAAATACTTCAACCATACTCAGGCCCTGCGGGGAAACCCGAAACCCCGAGGGGGAAGGGGGGAGGGGTAAGGGTGTTCACTATACTATATTATATACTGTATTGATAAATTTAAGCGTGTTGAAACCTTATGACATTATTTCAAATAGTTTCAACCATCTAGAGAAAACCCCGTAAATAGTCTTTTTAAAAGACTATTTACGGGTTTTAAAAAGACTATTTACGGGTTTTAAAAAGACTATTTACGGGTTTTGAAAGACTATTTACGGGTTTTCTGTGCAATGTATAGCCTTGCACTTTCACGCACTGACTAACGCGCGCAACAAACTTAGACACGCAAGCCTATACGCGCATTAACCTATTGCTTGCATTCATGGTTATAGCATTTTGTTAGTGCATTTTTTTTTATATTTAATCGGACTATTTCGCAAGTAAAAATTACATTATTTAAAATTTATTAATACAGTATATAAAACAAATATGGCTTCTTCGTCTACAGATTTCTACCGCTTTCGATGAAACTTGGGTTGAGGCATCCTTGGGCGGGGCTTCCTTCGGGGTGTTCAGGAATTTTTGATCGGAGGTCATCCAGGGGGTCATTGGGGTCAAGAAAGGTCAAATTACTAAAAAAATGATCAAAAATCAGTATCT
>JXSR01S010993.1:25178-39185 GCA_000969725.1 Ophiothrix spiculata
TGATTTTTATATTGATTTTAACCATTTTCTATAGGCCCTATTTAAAACAAAACAATGTTCAAAAAATGCTTCTTTGAAGTCATTTTTTTTTTTGCTAACGGGCTTTCGTGCATGGGTTACTGAGCCGGTGGCTCTCTGGTTTCAAAACCATTCCAGTGGACTTGGGTCACTGTTGCTTTTCAGTATTCAGCTACTAGAATGTATGATAGCTTGAAAGATAAATTGTCATGTGAGTGCAAGAAAGTCGTATCTGCAATGGCTGCCATTTGTCTTAAATTTGAATCGCACACTGTATGATGTCCAGTCTTGGGTCAGTGGCTCTTGAAATGGTTCTTCAGGTGATGGTGAACCATTTCAAGAGCCACTGACATCTGGGAGTGAAATTTTGAGTGATTTTTCACATTCTAGTGACAAGGTGTTTAGTGAATATAACATAAGGCAGCCATTACAGATACGACTTTCTTGCACTCACATGACAAAATGTATTAGATGAATTAATCCAATTTGTTGTTCATGTGTTCTCCACTCAGATAATGCAAAACAACGCTGCAGTATTCAGAACTGGTGAGACTTTGAAAGAAGGTTGCGACCTCCTCGACACAGTTATAGCTTCCATGGATGACATTAAGGTGAGGCAAATTACAGGCATGAAATAATTGAAGAGTTTTTTTTCAAAACTCACTTATTCCAACGGCTGCCGTCATGCTAGATTTTGAAACCTAAATTCTTCATCCAGATTGTTCTGACGTTCATTTTACCTCATATTGCAGTGGTCGGGCGTCCTTATCCTGGCTATGATCAGATGGCCGTGGTTCACTGTTCTGAAGGGATGTCACATAATAGAATAGTAATCTCCATCTCATCTCCATATGTTGGTTGAGTCAGCAAGATATCCTTCCGGATACATCAACGCTAACCTGCGAGCTGTGTGTGGATCAAACTTGCTGAACAAATTACTTGCATTGGTTGAGCTGATTTCTGAAAGAGTCAATTGTGGGGCTGCTGACAATGTGACGTTTCAACTTGTTCCAGTCTTTGATGGTTGAAACAAAAAAGGAGTCCTCGAATGCTTTGGCTTTATGACTAATCTGGATATATTTATGACTGCTCCCTCTGGTGTTGACTTTATGCTGCTGAATGTAATTTCCTACAGGAATTTCCACCAACCCATTCTGCATCTTGTACAGCATACACAGCCGCTTATGTTTACGTCTGGTCTGCAATGTGTCCCACTCAAGGTCTTCTAAAAATTGTGTAACTGTCCCTAGTTCCCTTTGATAATTACTTGAACAAAACATTGCCGCTTGTCGCTGAACCCTTTCCAATGCGGTGATGTGTTTTTTGAGTGACGGATCCCACGAAGATGATGCATATTCAAGTAGTGGCCTCACTAAACTCAAATATATATGCAGTTGATTTCACCTCCTTATTGCAACTCCATAAATTTCTGCAAATAACATTTTGCACTCTTTGAGCTTTCTTGATTGTCTCTTGAATATGTTTATCCCAACTAAGTGTGTTGGAAATATGAACATCCAGGTATGGTTGTGAAGTAACACTGTCCAACTTTTGGCCACAAAAACTTATAATGATGTTCAGGTGGATTTCTTTTGCCAATAGTCATAGTGCAGCTCTTGCTTGGGTTGAAATTCATTAACCAAGTGTCTTGCCATAATTCCAATTTCAACAAGTCATTTTGCAGAGTACTAATGTCCTTATCGGAAGAAACACTGTGGTAAAGTAAACAGTCATCTGCAAACATTTTGGCAAATCATTAATGTAAAGTAAAAACCAGAGTTGGCCGGTAACTGTTCCCTGAGGGACTCCCGAAGTAACGGCTGCAGAGTTTGAAGTATGTCCATCAATAAGCACTTGCTGAGTTCTCCCTAACAAGAAATTTTGCACCCATTTTGAAATCTCACCACTGAGACCATAGTAATTAAGCTTGGCAATAAGACGTCTATGCGGGACCTTGTCAAAGGCCTTTGTGAAATCAAGCACTGCGACATCGACCAGGTTATTACAATTCAGTTCTTTACTCAAATCATGAAGAGTTAGAATTAACTGGGTTTCAGTTGATTTCTTAGCCCGAAATCCATGTTGATGGTCTGAAAGAATATTATTTTTCTCCAGGTGCTTCATCACATGACTGTGCATGATGTGCTCTAAGATTTTGCAGACCACCGAAGTAAGGGAAACGGGGCGATAATTTGCTGCACAGGACCGGCTACCCTTCTTAAAGATGGCTGGGATGTTGGCCTCTTTCCAGTCTTGTGGTACATCGCCATGGTTGATGGATGATTGAAACAAATCTTGGAGTGGAGCTGCAAGCTGATTGGCATACGTTTTCAGGAACCAATTAAGGTGGGATCCCATCTGGACCCTGGGCTTTATTTGGTTTGAGCTCTCTGAGGAGTTTAGCAACACCTTCCACGGAGATGTTAAGATGATCAATCTGTTCATAAGGGCTAGCACCAAGTGTTGGAAGTTCCCCGGCCGGTTCCTTGGTAAAAACACTCTGGAACTGTTCATTCAGGATGTTTGCCTTTTCTTTGGAGTCGCTGACGATTTTACCGTTGCTTTCCAAATCTTCAATCCCAGGGTTTTCTTGCCGGAGTTTCTTGATGTATGACCAGAACTTTTTAGGTTCCTCTTTGATGGCAGAACCCAAGGTATTTCTAACATAATTAGACTTGGCTTTCTTCAAGAGTTTATGAGTGTTTCTTCTGCAGTCACGGAAGGCTTCCCAATCTGCAACTTTACCAGACTTGGTTGCTTTGTTATAAAGACGTTGTTTCTTTTTGACAGTTCTCTTCAGGGATCTATCAAACCAAGGGAGGTTAAAGCGACTGGTTGTAAACTTGTAAGGCACGTGTTTCTCCATGGTCTGACTTATAGCAGTCTTGATATCAGACCATTTATCAGAGACGGACTTCCCTTCTGATGAAGCAAAATATTTGATTGCAAAATCATCCGGGTCTTTTATAATGCACTCTGTGTCTGCCTTGTTGCGTAGAAAGACTTTCCTTCTGACAGGTCGCTTCCTGACGGGGGAGATATTGAGATTGACAATGACTAAGTCGTGATCTGAGATACCCACATCCACATGGACATTTCTGACTATGTCTGGATTATTGGTGAAGACTGAGTCCAAAATATTCTCGGAGGAGCCTTGTCTCCTGGTGGGCTCAGTAACATGTTGAGAAAAACCATATTCCTCAACGATATCAACAAGCTTCTGAGCAGCGATGGTACTGTTACCACTTCTGGGAGTAACAACATGATCATCCCAAGTAACATTAGGAACATTAAAGTCACCAGTCAAAATTACATTGTGGGAGTTGATTTTATCCCCGACATTTGCAAGAGAATGGCCAAGTTTTTCCACGGCGTCACCAGTGTCATCAGGAGGGCGATAAAAGACTCCAACCAAAATCTGTCTGCAGCCTTTAATATTGGTCTCAGTCCAGAGTATTTCACAGTCAGCATTGTATTCGCTACAGTGAGATGATATAAGATCCCCTTTAATTGACTGAAAAACACCACCACCAGTTGTTTCGGTGATGCGATCCTTCCTGAATACCATATGGTTTTCTGGGAAAATCTTGATGCTGTTAATGTTGGAATCAAGCCAAGATTCCGTACAACAAACATAATCAACGTAATAAAACATATTTTTCCAAAACTCCAGGGATTAAGCATATTTCTAAATAATTATCTTATTGTGTGTGTGTGCATTGCAGTGCTAGTATGAATTTTTGATCAATATGAGGTCACATTAATTTAAAAGTTAGTCTTCAAGCTCCTCAAAGTTTGAAAACCTAAAGCTGAATGCGGGTTTTCTTGATTTTTTTTTTTTATTGTCCACGCATTGATGTTTTATTGCTGCCATTTCATTTTGTGACACAACATTGAAACTTATTTATACACACTGACGTCATGCAAGTCCATAGTCGTAGGTGAAGAATTCTGCAGTTGGTGATTCATCGTCTATTCCCAGAAACTGTGTAACACAAGACAATTAATATGACCTCATATTGATCAGTTTGGAAAAACACCCTTTAGTTATAAAGTGTTATATACAAAAATATTTTTAGTAAGTTTGGAAAAAGAGTCCATATAGTACAAATTGCAACTGTTTAGAATAATAATAACCAGGTAGAACTGGAGGTTCCGGGCAAAGTGCTCCCATAAATCAAGTCGTCGGTCGCATCACATGCATACTGTTCTATATGACATTTTTGAGAAAGTTTGTCTGGATTGATATATTGATGATTTCTTCATATCTTCCAAGTTACAGGCCTTAATTTAACCTAATTAACAAGAAATAATTAATTAATTTTGATCTGTATGCGCTCTATTTCAATTTAGCGTTTCACAAACTGCTCTATATGCAAAAATCATGTACTTTTGTATAGCGTAAACAACGCATCACATACAGATATATGTGGTGCGCTATATGAACTTGACAATGAAAAAATTTTCACATCAAATCTATATCATATAGCGCAGTTTGACGTATTCAATTACTGTACTAAGAGATCGCTAAATGTAAAAAAAAGCATTTTCACATAGAGATCTATAAGATCACAACTATATTAAAAAGGGTTACAAGTATTATTGAAATCATTAAATTTCCTACAAAATAAATCTGCAGACACTAGGACATTGAATTTAGTTTCATCTGGCCATTTGGATTTCATATAGCCACAAACAATTTCACATGGATTTAGTGAATCCAAAATAGTTTCTCTTGGTTGCTTAGCCTATTCAATGAATTCAATCACATAAGCATCTTTGCAACAATTTCACTGAGTCCATTTTCTTATTCAGTGAATCAAAATAGACTGCTCTGAAATTATTTGTTTATTGTATTGTTTAATTGCAGTAGACCATATGCCTAATCACATTATTAATATTAGTGCAAACAAGATGGGCTTATTATATTTGAATATATAAACACATGTATTGTATCTGGAACACAATGATGTCTTTGACTTGGAAATCCTAATACTCCTATTGTCTAAGTATTATAGTAATTTATACATTTTAAACCTGTTATCTTTATGTTAATTTACAGGGATTCATTGAAATTTTTGTGCAATCATCAGTGTCCCAATGAGATTTAGTGAAATTATTTAGACTTTTTTGGTTTCTTTGAATCTGTAACAAACAGCTTAGAAAAAAGTAATCTTCTGAAATCAAATTGGATTCACTAAATCCATGTGAAACTTTTTGTGTCTGTAAGAATCCAAATTGGCCACATGAAACTAAATTAGATGTCCTAGTGAGAGTGCATACGCCAAAAGCGTGTGCTGCTATGTAACGATAACGAAAATGCACTGCACATATCTTTGTTGGTCGATAGACCACGTGTACGAGTGAAAAGGTAAGTCTTTCATACTACGCAAGGTGATACGCCTGTTTACTCCACGCATTTATTGCGTTCAGATGTTCATGATTTGTAGGAAATTTAATGACTTCAATAATAGTAATATTAGTTGAAATTAAACATAATAACAAGTTTAAAGTCTTTATTTTAAAAATAAATTGGTATCAGAAGAAAACTGAAGTGCAAAGGCTAATTTATGATACAAAGTCCACGTGAGAATTTCCAATGCGATTTTCTCGAAATGAATCTTTTGTCATATAGGACAGTATGTGATGTGACCGACGAAGTAATGCCCCACATGTTGGGAATCAATTTATGCCTTATCAAGGCTGGAAATCCTTGAGACTTGTTCTAACCCTGCCCATGTATGTTTGTTTTGCAGTTATTTGATCATGGTATTGTATGGAATACAGACCTTATCGAGGCATTAGAGCTTCAGAATTTGGTGTTGAATGCTGCCCAGACCATGTACAGTGCCGAGGCTCGCAAGGAAAGCAGAGGAGCGCATGCTAGGGAAGATTGTCAGGTAATACAACATGCTTGAAAGACAAAAAAAAAAGTTGTTTGGTTGTCCTCGACCGTCCGCCCCTATATTTTTTGAAACTGGAAAAAAGTTTTTACTGTACAAAAGTATACCACGCCTAATTTTCCGACCAGATTTCCAAAAAAAGTTTGTTTTTTTCTTTGAGAATTTTGATTTTTTGAAGATATTTTTAAGTTGTTGTTTTCATTTTGTTTCCATTTTAATACTGTTTTTAAACTTTTATAAAGAGATTTTTCAGTACAGTAGACTGTTGTGGAGGACAACCAAACAATTTTTTTTCTGCCTAATAAATGCATGCTGACTGAGTGCCATGACACAGTCCCAGGGTTGGCACGGGTCCTTAAAATTCCTTGAATTTTATTTTGCATTTTCCAGGCCTTGAAAGTCCTTGAAAAACTGACTTTATCAAAAAAAAGTCCTTGAATTGATGAATGTCAGAAATATTAAAAATAAATATGCAAAAGAATTTACCATGCAATTATTTTCATCCAAACATGTGCGAAAACAAATGTATTTTGTTGATACATATTCCGCCAGCTGCTGCTTATAAAAGTCCTTGAAAGTCCGTGAATTGTTCTTGGAAAAGTCGTTAAATTTTGTAAGTGAAAAAGTGTACTAACCCTGTTGAGTCCTCACAGAGGCTTGGAACTTGAAAATTGCTGCTCACCTAAGTCTCACAGAGAAAGCAGGAGTTCCAAAGTCAGGGGTTGTCTGGTAAATACAACATGCTTGATGCATGCTGTCTTAGGCTCATGACACAGTCCTCACAGAGGCATTGGAACTTGAAAATTAGGTATTGAATGCCGCTCACCCCATGTATAGTGCTAAGGCTCACAGAGAAAGCAGGAGTTCCAAAGTAAGGGATGATTGTCTGGTAAATACAACATGCTTGATGCATGCTGTCTTAGGCTCATAGAGCCATTGGAACTTGACAAGAAGCTTGCTGAAGTTTGTAAAATGTCTGTATCATGCTTAGATGTAAAGAAAGTAGGGGGCATACCTGAGAGGGTTGCAAGATGCAGTGGCCACTCGTTAGCACGTAACCTGATAACATGACATTCCTACTTTGTCAATTCCCAAGAATATCTTTGACATTATAAATTTGTTAAATAACATGTAGTTCTGATAATACATATAGCAAATTGTGTTAACTGTATTACAACATGCTTTGAATAAGGCCAAGAAAAAAATTGTTTGTCGGCCCTTTCATGAAAAAAATCAGTAGGGTCGGTAGGTCGATTTTTTTTTTTAATGAAAATCATGCCTGTAATTCTGGCAGCTCCATACTAAAAATTGTTTCAACATGCTGATTGTTGTTAAATGTTAACCTTTATTTTGATGCCACTGCTTATTTTAGGTTCGCATTGATGAGTATGATTACCGTAAACCATTAGAGGGACAAAAGCCTGTATCATTTGAACAACACTGGAGAAAACATACACTTAGTTACCAAGACGTCAAATCGGGCAAGGTAAGGACCATTTTCTTCTCTCGAGCTTGATGTACTGTAAAACATGTTAATTTCACGAGGGAAAATAATTCGAAATTAAATCCCTGCGAAAATATTGTCCAAGTTCATTTATTTATTTATTGACATCTTTAAAATGGGTAGCCTTATCAGTGGTCCAGCACTGCTTTCCATAAGGGCCCTCTAGTTCATGTTTTGTTTATTAAGAAATGGCATGTCAGCTCTTGTATTTGTTTCTATTAAAATACGATCTGTTAAACCTCACCCCTATTTTGATGTTGTAAATGGAATGATCCAAGTACCTGGATGTTGATGTAAAAAGACTACAAGTCTTGCGGTCGGCAATCAATGTAGTGTTTATTGGGTTTGTTTGTTCGTAAAATTTTTGATTTATTTCTGCAATATGACTGCTTACTTTTACAATAGTTTTAAACATCGTGCGTGGAGCCTTCTTTTCATGCAGACTCTCAAAGTATTTTGTAATATTTTGACAGGAGCTAATAGACTTGAAGATAATATTTGGCCTTCCAAATTTAGAAGACATACATAATCAAGACAAAATTTCAAATTCGCGAAAATGTCACTTTTTGCGAATTCACAAAATAAACTTCCCGCGAAATTAAAGTGTTTTACAGTATTTTGTATGAATGCATCAATGGGATTGAAAAGTTGCTGATGTTAGATCATCAGCAATGATTGGCTGTCAAGCATATATTCTTCTCCGATGTTCATTTGGTTTTTATTCACTGTTGGACTTTTGTCAATCTAGGAGTCAGATTGTGTGTTTGAGCCAAGAGAAGATAGTGTGTGTCCCATCATGCATTGCTTCCAAAGGGATTGTTTGTATGGAAAATTATTTGAGTAGTTAGTTATGAAATGCCCCAAAATTAAAGTTATTTAATAATAATAAAAATAAACAAAGTTATTTATTGTAATCTCACATTTTTGGCATTTTTCATCACTAACTACTCAGTGTGAGCCCATCTATGTGGTAATCTGATGTGCTTGCTAACACAGACAGATTATGTTGTGGTACTAAATTAAGAGGGGGGGGGGGGCAATATGTTATTGTTACTCAATTTCACGTTTTTGAAAGTTTGTTTAGTACCATAACTTTTTAACAAAGTGCTTAAAGTTAATAAAAGTATGCATTTCTAGAAAGGAATTTTCACAAGGAAATCAAATTTTTGAGAAAATAACAAAAAACAACAATTTTTTTGGTCATTTGGGCTTCCAAACAAGCTAAAAATAACAATTTTTTAAAAATGACTTCTGAATGGGATTTTTAATTTAAAACACCCATTCTGATGTTGGTTTTTTTTTTTTTTTTTTTTTTTTTTGAGGGTTTTGGCATATTTTTTGTCCTTACGTGGCATGATATTCAAAAAGTTGGTCAAAACGCTCAAAAAGAAAAAAAATGCAACATCTGAATGGGTGTTTTAAGTTTAAAAAAATTCAGAAGCAATTTTTTTAAATTTGTTTTTTTTTTAACTTGTTTGGAAGCCCAAATGGGCAAACAAATGTTTGTTTGTTTTGTGAATTTTGTTAAAAATCAACATCCCCATCATATTCCTTGTGAAAATTTCTTTCTGGAAGATGTATACTTTTATTAAATTTAAGCACTTTGTTATAAAGTATACAGTTCTTGATGTCACCTGTACAATTTCTAAGCCGGCAGTTTTGCACTAAATATAGACGAGGCCCTTCCTCTGGAAGATCACAAAATTTTGATCGCTTCAATTAATTACTGTAAATGGGAATATTTTTGCAACGATTTTAACTGCTAGTATGACCCTAAGCAAATATATTTTGTTTTATAATTCTATTGTAACTTAAATATAAAAGTTATAATTGTCTTCTTTTGCAAAAAAAGTATGCTCACAAAAATTTTCATTTTGACTGCAGAGTAAAGTATTCACGTTATTGTATCCTTTTTCATTTCTCTAGGTTGGATTAGCTTACAGACCAGTGATTGACAAGACACTAGACCAAGAAGATTGTGCTACAGTGCCTCCAGCTGTGAGATCATACTAAAACTTGGTGATCACAACCAAAAACTCTTAACTCACTGTATATATGAATATATATTTGTGGAGAACTGTGGATGTCAGATCATACTAAACCTCCATGATCAAAAAATCTTTACTCAATGCATAAATGAGTATATATTTGTGGAAATTTGAGTTATAAAATTGTGGAAGACATCCCAAATTATTCTTTTGCATGACTCCAAATGATGCTATGAAGTTTTCAAATGACTGGAATGTTACCAAAGATCTAGATTTCTGTGTCTAGCGAAGTCGAGGATTTTGAATGTCACAATTGACTCTTATCATTACTTCTAAACAGTCTAGCTAATATGGCTTGGTGGAGGACTTGAAGTGTCGTGAAGATGTCATTCAAAACTAACCGATTGTCATTCAAAGTCTTATACCCTGTTCACATCATGCGAAAAGTCATCATCGATTTAACTTAGGTCGTCATCGATTTTGTGGATTGGCATAAAACTGGAACGTTCACACACGTACCAATTTGATCACTTTCAACTAAATTGCTTTGACTTGGTGACAAAGGAAGTAGTCATCCAGATGTCAAATCTTAAAACCGAAATCGATGACGATGTCTGTTCACATTAGTAAAAATTGCAAATTGATTACGATAAAAGTGATTTTGTTTGAAAATAAGTCGATTAAAGTCATCTTTTGAAATCAACTTTTTGCAAGCGACTTAATACGACCCGAGCATGTTCACACTAGTCATAGAACTGAAATCGATGATGACCTAAGTGAAATCAATGACGACTTTTTTTGCATAGTGTGAACGGGGTATTAATCTTTGATACCGTATTGATTTGACTTGCACCTCAAATTGCCCTTGACATTAAATGGTGCAGTAGGTGGCCAATAAAGCAGACGAGACTACTGGTTTGTGAACCATCTTGTTCTATACTCTTTGCATAGTCGCCTTACATTAATTATCAAAACAAACAATTGTAAAAGCTTTATCTTAATTTGGTCTCAATGCACATGGTTAAACGTGCGTATTAATCTTCAAAATGAAGCTCATGTCATTTATATAGGGCTACAAAAACATTTTCAAACCAGACATATTTTTAACAAAATTTTTGTGATGGCTCACCCCGGAAGAGGGACTTTGCAGATAATATCAATTTTGATTTTATTATTGCATCTGTTACAGCATTTTCTAAGCTTTAAAATGACACCTTATTTGTTGAAATTGATCTAGGCGATCAAATTTTGCAACATAAAATCTGCTGGAAATTCTTATTATTTTCTTTATTTTTTGCTGCCTATTTTCATCAAATTCTTGAAAAGCGTTCTGTTGCAAAGTCCCCCTTTTCGGGGGTGAGTCATCACAATTTATTAGGACAGCATGCACGATAATGGTTATTGATAATTTAGAGAAGATTTGATTTCATTTCTCCGTTTGTGTGGGTTTAGTGATGCTTAGTGCCAAGACATTTTCAATTTGTCAGGCACAAGAAATGTTTCGCCTGTGATTTGTCCTCCATAAACAAGGGCCAACCAAATAAATATTGGGCATTAGAACTTGCTAACAAATATTCAATCCTCCAAAGAAAAAATGTATTATATATATAGACAAAAATTATAAGCTCAGGTTATGATAATTATTAACAAAGAAAAAGGGAAAACGTCACTAATAAATGAATGAAAGGAAAGGGGAGAGGACTTAAGAGAAGAAGAAATTCCCAATATCAGGGGTGAGCGAGTTCCTCTTTTAAACCTAAATATTTCTTTTTGTTGAAATTTTGTTCCAAACTGCAATTTTCACCCATGGCATCATCCAATGTTAATATTGACACAATTTCTAGGTCTCTCTCACCCCTGATTTTATTTTTATTGTCAAGATGTGACAAAACCGTTCTGGCTCTGTCGCACAACAAAGTATTATTCCTATGTCGTCATGTGAGTGGAAGAAAGTCGTATCTGCAATAGCTGCCTTATGTCATAAATTTGGATTGCACACTGCATGACCTCCAGTCTTGGGTCAGTGGTTCTTGAAATAGTTGAAGGTGTCGCCTGAAGAACCATTTCAAAAACCACTGACATAAGACAGGAACATTTTGAGTAATTTTTCACATTGTTGTGACAAGGAATTAAATAAATATAACTTTGCCATTGCAGATACGACTTTCTTGCACTCACATGGCGATTTATGCCTAGGGAATCCAAATTTCTATCATTATATGCATGATCTAGCCAAAACACTTTGAAGAAATTTGGATCTCCTAATTCCATGGTTAGGTGTATGTTGTTCCATTATGCATTGTTGTTTAAGAGAGCCATTAAGGAAACATAGTGTGTATTGAATATTGTAAACTTCAAATTGTGTGCAAAAATCAGTGGTCATGGTACCATAAACGTAGTAAATTAATAAACATTATGAAAAAGAGATACAGAGACTTGTTGACTGATCTTTCTTGAAGGGATTCATTACCGGTAAAGGGCGCACCATTAGATTTCCAGGGCGGGGGTGGGGGGTGTTGGGAGCAGGAAGTTTTTCGGAGAAAAAAAACCATTCCCCATCGAAATTTTATTTGATCTCAACTCGGTTATTTTGTTTGGAGTCACTCGTCATTTTGACGTCATGTTTGGTAGGGAAAATTTTGTTTGGGGCCGACTATGGTTTCGGCCTAACTTGAAACAAATGATCAGAATCAAGCGAAATATTCAGGATGCATTTATTTTGTATCTAACTAAATAAAAAAAGAGGTGGGATTTTAATCACATTGGAATCATGAATTTACCTGTAAACTATTTGAAGAAAAAATGTGAGAAGGCATTTCCTACAGGGTTTCTAGCCCATCAGGGAAATCAGGGGTACTGTAATTTCCGGAATATAAGCAGCACCCCCGGGAAAATCAAAAAATAAGATTCAACCACCGTATAAGCCGCACTGGCGTATAAGCAGCACCTCAAAATACCCAAATTGAAGTATTGTGACAATTTATACCCTATTTAATTTAAAGTGTCTTAAAAACTATTTTCAGTCAGGGAAAAGAAAAGTCAGGGAATTTGATGAAAATGCCTAAAAATCAGGGAATAGTCAGGGAATTTTGATTGGCCCAAATCAAAAGTAGTCGGTCAGACTCATTTCCTCCGGTGTCAGATCTCTGTTCTTCTAGGTTGATATGCGTGGCCGTAAGATTTGAAAAGCAACACGTTTTTGTGGGGTTTTTTTTGTTTAAATAAATGGAAGCTGGACATTTCATACCCGAGACACTTCATACCCGTTCAATATTCATACCCGAGATTCATACACTGCATGGTTTGCCAGCTAATATTTTACGTAAAATGTGTTAATTTTTTAAATTGAGTGAATAAAAAATCACTTCGGATTTTACCAAAACTTTACATAATATTAACAAAATGCGGAAATTGGCTTGTAAAATTCCTTCAAATTATAAATAAACTGTAAAATTGATAATAATTCTTCACATAATAGTACTTGATTTTGACTAATTATTTATTTTCAAGACAAAACAAATGTTAGTTTAGTTTAATTAAATCATCAAAATTCATAATTTACCACTAAAAGGTATGAAAAACGGGTATGAAGTGACCAAGGGATGAAAGTGAACGGGTATGAAATGTCTAGGATTCAAATAAATATCATGGATTTTTTGAGTTCTTGTTAGGGAAAAATCAGCAGATTTAAATGGTACGCCCCTTATTGACGTCTGTCTATAAATATCTACAATTTGTTATTTTTAATTACTGTGAAATATCTTTTAATAGAATGCTAAGATCACTTCGGGTTAATGTTTTTTGCTCAACAACTAGTTTTCTATTTTCAAGTTTGAAAACTTTTTTATTATACATTGTTCCAGAAAATATTGCTGATCCACTTGGTACTGGAAAATTGAACAAGAGACCTCAAATCGTATTTGTACCTCCATGGTCTGACGAAGCTCCGCATGCATGGGACCTTATTGAATTTTACTTAATATAGTGGAACCTCCGACATTACCACACTGGGGCCAAAGATTAGTTTCCGGTTTTTTGTCATTAGGTGGGTATCAATCGATCAATCAATCAATGATACAAGTACTTGCATAACATGCATACCCCATGAAGGGGTCTATTCGTACAGGGGACCCACGGCTTTACGTGACTGTCCGACCCCGGAGCAAGCAGAGTAAAGTTTCTTGCCCAAGGAAACAAGGAGACGAAAACCACCCGGCCAGGGGCTCGAATGCTAAAAAGTTGGTGTTGTTACATTTTTCCATGCATCTTGAACTTAATTTGATGTAAATTCACTATTCCTTGGCCTATTGACTAGTTTAATGTCTCATTTGAAAGCTTACACTTTCTGCTATTTGTGACAGTAATTTGGTCTTCATGGATTACATAATTTAAGAGAGATAATTGTTTGAACTTGGGAGTACAAGGGTGGTGGTGCCTAAGGATGCGGTGCCTACGGATGCGGTAGATACCCAAATTGAGACAATATCGCCATTTTGGAAGGTTTGACACTGCCGGAACATTCACAAATGGATTCTGTGACCTCAAATACATATATACTAATAGTCACCAACATGGCTAAAATTTGGTATATAAT
>JXSR01S010995.1:38914-51257 GCA_000969725.1 Ophiothrix spiculata
GTCATAATTACGTAACGCCTGGACCGATTTTCATGATTTTGGTATCAATAGAAAGAGGAGACCCTACCCTATACTATGGTATAAATCAACCACACTTTTGGCACGTAAATTTCATTTTCAGGGGGGGTGGTAACCACCCCCCCCCCCTTAGGTGACGACGTAGTAGAAAATACGTTAGGTGGACGAGGGTTAAAGCAATACTATAACGTGTTAAAAATGAAGGGCCCCCTGTCACCCATGACTTTTAATTTTTTTGAGCTTATTGGGTTTGTTTCGGGTAGATATGAATACCCTCCAAACGATTCGGCTCAAAGATGCTTACTTTTTCTGTTATGGCCATTTGTTGAATTAAATTCGGGATCCAGTAATTTAATTCCACATGTATTAGTATAGGAAAGTATTCATATGTTTTTTACCCATTTTTGGTGGTAAAACAATTTTTTTCACAAAATACACTTGAAAACGTTTTAAGATAGTCACATTCTTCCATTTTATGCTGTTTTTAATATAAACTATTTTTGATCAAAATCTTATTGAATTGCTTTAATCAAAGCCTGAACTAGTGTTGGTAGTATATAAAAGTCCAATTGACAACGACTACCGACATAATTGGCACGATCTCTAAACCACTGCAACCAATTACAATCGGCATGGAAACATCACATCTCCAGAAGTCATTTATAAATTATAAAAAATAATATTAGATGGTTTACATGTTACTTAATTTAGGCTGTTTTATGATGGAAATACTGTCAAGTTTCATGAAAATATGCTATTTTGAAGTCATTTTGGCGCAATTTGAATATGAAACATGAATATTACTTAAATTTAGCCTACTGTGTTTGCTCTTTCTCCGGAAGCCATTTGGCAGTGATTAAAGTTGATATTAAGGTATTTACACGTTATTTTAAGCTGTGGTGGAAATATTGTATTTTGGCGGTCATTTTGAAAACAAGGTCCTCACGGCCACACCCACCACAGGAAATTTGGCAAACAGGCAAATTCGGATAGCTTAGGGTCTTAGCTAACAGACAAACATCCGGGACAAACAGTTGATTGTGCCTAAGGGGAGGGATGGGGGTTACAGTAGCCACTATACTAAAATACCTGGGAATTGCACTGGCCAACGAAATCTGAACACCTTTAACTATTTTATGTCGTCACAAAAAAAAAAATCAACTGATTTTAACGACAGTCTAAGGTGGCTAACACTTTGTGTCAGCGTTAATTGTCTCTAATTTGCGGATAATTCAAAACTGCAATCCGTTTCTTGTCGTTACCCCTTAATCGGCACAGTGTATACCACCCTAAACTTTGCATTTCATGCGTTTGTGTGCATAATATATCATCGTAAATTTTGTGACATAAAGCAACATTTAAAAAAGAATAAACTATAATTGTTATGCCAAAATGTGTAATTATCGTATTTGTTAAGTTATAGAAGATTTTGAGTTAAACAAATCAAGAATAAACATCTCATCTCATAATGTATATCATTTTGCTCAAAAAATAATAAGCAAAATGAGATACATAATCAGATGATTTTCAATTTGGGACACTTTTGCCATTTTGGGATACTTTTGAATACTAGTGAAAACATATGCTTAAGCTTTACCTATTTTAACTGATTTTTTGCTTGATGACACGTGACTTGGTCTACTGCTTCTTTCGGGAAACTTGATTTTCAAGAAATGTGTTTGCCCGTTATGCTAGATTTATGTTACTAATATTATTTTAAGATTATCCATTGTTATACCTCACTTTTCCCCTTCCGTCAATGCTTTATTCGTCTTAGATCAAACTATTCACCCTCAAAAGTATACGCTTAGGTTGGGGTCATTAAACTTCAGTAAACACAATCATGTCACGTTACGATAGCCTAAGGGTGAACTTAATTTCGGGACTCATCATTCATATATCTGGCGTCACTCTAAAAAAAACCTTCACTCTAAAATTGTCAGTTAGTTTCTTTTGTATCGTTAATACTCTCTCTAAAACATTCATGAACGTATAGCTTTAACTGTCCCTATAGGCTCTTAATACTGAAGACAGCATTGTTAAATACAGAAATGTTTATTGTGCTATCGTATAAGAAACTTCGACATTGAAGGACAGTATTACAAAAGTAATTTTAAATGTTATAACTTAAAGGGTTTTTTTTCTCACTTAATGTAGCATTTTGATTTGAAAGTCCTTTAAAGTTGTATAGCATTAAACCTGTTTATTAGTGATACATATTTTTTACAATGTTAAAAATAGTTTCCGGATAAATTTATCGACGCTTCAAAACTATTCCGGGGTTGCAGCAGTTTTTTTCTGCCGCTAAAAACGTCTTGCGCGTAACGCTTAACGACTTGGTGTACCTCTAAATATTAGTGCTTATTTTAACGAAAACAATTGACCCTACCACCTATTTGGGGATACAGTATCCGTTCAAATTGCGGAGGGGTGTAACTTTATTATTTTAAAAATGTACTTTTCTGTCATTCATATAACAGATATTTATTTCAAACTTGGCATTAAAGTTAGAATAGTACGTTTCTACAATATTTAGGAAAAAAACGTTTGAAAATCGGAATTTCCTACGATTTTTTAGAAACCTTTGATTTTTTGTCTTTATTCTTTGCTATTATGACGCCATAGTGACGTTATACGTTAACGGATGACTTTGAATTTGGTATTAATTGAAAGAGAGGATTGATACCTATCCATTGGTCTATTGGTACCACATACGGAGTTCTGAGGGACTCGCTGTAAAAATGGAGGGGAGGCTACAACAACTCCCTATCCGTGTAATATGTTTTTGTGAAAATCATTCCCTAAGGAAAAATACGGACATTTTTAACAGTGTATCGTAGGTGTTTTTGCAAATCTCATTAACCTACTAGTTTTAATTAGGCATGTGATAAGATTATCACTAAAATAAGTTAATGGGAAATATTAAGGTTAATTTATACACGCTATTGCATAAACACCTCAGTCACATGTAATGTTCTATAATTCTTAAATCCTAAGACATAATGTATTGTATATTGATGAAACTGTATCTACTTAATCTATTTTTAAACAAGACAAAATAATTTCAATGAAGTTTTGCTAAAAATGAAATAAATAATAACTAATGAAGAAAACACACAGTGAAATTTTTTTTTACAGACTTAGGTTGTCTGCTGGTTTTTGGCCGTTCTAGGGGTTGGTTATTGTTTATTTTTGTTGAACCGTATAGAACCGTCCAGAACCGGCAGAATACCACCGGTTGAGTTTTAAAGCGGCCCCTTAAATTAGTTTTGGAATTATCGATTCCAGGGTAAATAAGTCAAATTAGCGAATAGGTCACGTCAAAAATTCATCTGATAAAAGAGACAAAAACCTTGCTCTGTCATGCAAGCCACCAAGCAGTATATGGTTAGCTTTTCTTATAAATTTGCACTAAATGATGAATGATACACAATCATTTATCACTATGCTAGTGTATTGCCTTCCGAATTTTAACGAAAGTCCTGCAAATTATGTATTTTACATTCCTTGAAGCTGCCGATTTGTCATCAATTTCTTCAACAAACAAGCTGTGAGCAATTTTAGTGAATACATTGAATGTTCCCCAATATTATCCAATATATATTTTCTTTTGAAAATTGAGAAAAGAGGTGTGTTTTATACTACATGTAGTATTTAAGTTACGAAACAAGTATCATTATTAAACGGTTTTTCTTCTTAAGCGCTTTGTCCTAAAGCAGTAAGTTCCTCTGTTCAGTGCAAACCACAAAAGGGTATTTCAAAATCTAGACAACAACAACAAACACATACTAAACGAGGTCGTCAGGGGGATAAATTGCAAAAAAAAAGGAAAAAAAGAGCCGTGGCGACGCAGTTGCTCATATCCTAAATCACTATTGACTCACCAGGTATACACACTATGCAGCACCCAAAGAAGGTGCATTCGCACAAGGGGCCCAGCGGCTTTACGTGACTTCAGAACCACGGAGCAATTGCAGTAATTGCATTTCTTGCCCAAGGAAACAAGAAGACATGATCCGACCAGTAGTGCCGCCACCAAGGTTCGAACCTGAAACCTCTGTAATACGATTCCTGTGTCCTAACCGCTAGGTCACGCTCCCCTCTTTAAAAGTTCATTTATAAATTAAAAACTCATTCTTCACGCCAGATACTGTGATATTCTGACATGTGCAAGTAGGCAAACACTTTCAGTAAACATGACGTTCTGCCGTTTGCTCGGGAAAAAGAACTGTAGCCAAATGGCAAATGATTTGCCCTAGTTGACCAATAATATTTGGAAATTTGATAAATAAATATTTTTTACCAAACATAATCTAATAAAATATTGAGATATTTTAGCGCTAAGGAAATTGTCAACCAAATAAACGAAAATTGGAGACTTAAATAATAGAGGGTTTGCACGGCGCGATACGTACCATACACGCAGACCGCCGCCATCTTGGTGGGGTCGGAGTAATTTGTAATGTAAACAAGACATCAAAATCATCTGTAACTTGTGATTGACATCAAATCAAGACTTTAACTTGAAACTAGTAAATGTAATGTATATTTATGTCAACATCAGTTGTGATCTGGTATCGTGATACTGTCAAAAGACTTTAATATGACGTGACTTTATGCCTTCCCGCCCATGAAAATGGTGTTGTGAGTACGATGACGTCACTTGCAAACCCTCTATTGTAAAACATATTTCCACATGTCGGTCACCTTTTTTAAAGGACATACATACACAGTACATATTTGTAGACCATATCATATCCCTTGTGACGAAAAGGAAAAAGTAGAAAAAGCAAAAATGATTTGTTTTTAAATATTTATTCATAATTGCGTCTGATTTTTTTCTTCAAACAATCTGTCGGCAAAATTAAAAATAGTATAATTTAAACCATTGTCATAAATATATAGTAAGTTTCGAGTAAAAGGTGCTTTTTGTCTTAAACCATTAGGTTTCATTCTTTAAAAATCTCTATTATGATCAACTATGTTCTAGTCTATGGAATAGGATTATTAACATCACGTTTCCATTCGGTCGTATAAATGCAATACCTATCTGTCTCTTTACGCGCCATTTAAACAAGCCTCAAGGTCCTTAACTTACTACTCCACCGATGAACTTAGCTAGAGCTGCTCAGTATAGAGCATTACATCTTGCCAGGTACTCAGGGGGTATTCAATAAATCCGTGGCCTTTAGGAGAAAGAAAGAGATATGCAGAATTGTATATGTTTATAACCGCGTATTTGAATGAAACTTCATCTGTATTGGTATAATGTTTAAACTTTGAACTACTACACATAATATTTACGTTTACATAAAGTCGCTGCAGTCAAATTACCCGTTTACCGCATTATCTCAAGCTTGGATAAATGACCCGTTTACCGTAATAACTTGACCTTGGATTAATAACCCGTTTACCGTAATAACTTGACCTTGGATAAATGACCCGTTTCCCGTAATAACTTGACCTTGGATAAATGACCCGTTTACAGCAATAATTTGACCTTTGATAAATGACCCGTTATTGTAATAACTTGACCTTGGATCTTGACCTTGAATAAATGACCCGTTTACCTTTTTTGTTGTCAAATAAAAGCCCATATTTTTCTGATTATGAATCCAAAATTTCACCTCCAAATTCTTTATAGTTTCGGAGACAAAGCACGAAATGGCAAATTAATTGGTATACCTATTTTCCATTTCTTTTGTATTTACATAACAGCCTCATCCCCAGGATTGCATACTTTCTTTTGCCTCTCAAGAGAAAACAAGACACGCGCTAAAGGCGAAACCTAACACAATGCATTTCCGAGGTCAGGGTCATTCAGATAAAAGTAGATTATACATATTATAAAATAGGAACCTACATCTTTAATTGCAAGTCATGCAACTCACACATTTTTGTAAAATAAACACAAAAGCATATGCGCTTAAAATTGTTTCGGATATTCATGGATCAAGTTTAACATCACAACGCATATCCCCTTCGTACCTCAGCCGATAAATTTATTGAACAGAACTTGTAAAATACCATAACATTGTCAAATTACAAGATGTAACCTGGAGTCAGATAAGATGTCTCAACCTCTTGACACCGTCAGCAATAATCTAAAGAAAGGGTATAGTTTAGTTCCGCACCACAAAGTAAAAACGCAGTATGTGTATTTATCGTACTGGATTGGTGATAACTTGAACCCTCGTAGAAAGTTATCATGTCCCTTAGCCATCATCTGTTTTTTGACTTGTTCAATGTTTGTATCATTTATCACGTCCAGACAACCTCAAGGGAGTTCTATAACTTTGCCCCAGTCAGACCAATTATTACATAACATTTATTGTTTGCCAAAAAGTGTCCCAACTTATTACATCCAGTCAAAACATTAGTCCAATCCTAGGACCTTGATTTTGTCCATGTTACTATACACATTATTCACATCATCCCTCATGTTGGTTTGTGTCACCCGAAAAAACAAGGGTTCTATTAATTGAACTATCAAAACATCTGTTTCATATCACAATCCTGACAGAACTGACCATGTGCAAAACATGTATGATTATGACCTAAGGGTAGTTTTGGCCATTTCCACATATCTTATTTAATAATTGGGGACCTTTACCAGTGGCAATACAAAATAAGCTTGAATCAATGACTAGATTTATCCTTAGATTTTGTAATATATGTTTTATATCTAAAGCATCCATAACTTGTGTCTATTTTCTTTTTGTTAATGAAACTTCTCAGAACCTGGCCTTATCTTTGTAGTGTCTTCTAAATTATCAGATTTATGTTATACATTGCAAAGCCCACCTATAGTTATACAATATTTGGATTTCAACCAGACATGGATTTGTTGACCTTAATCTGATAACTGTTATCATGGTTATGTAACAGTTGGATTGACTTGGAAACCGTTGTCATAAGGTGAAGTAACGTGATATTGACCTCATATTAGGACAAAACATTGCTCCTTACTAATTATAATCCATGATAACAACTCCTAATAGAGAAAAATCTTATGTAATTCTGATTCTGATTCTATGTAATAATTGGGGACCTTTGCCAGTGGCAATACAAATAAGCTTGTCTTGGAGATATTACTGTGATGGTATCCTAATTAAAATTTGTGACACTATATGGGATAACAAGCCCTGTCTAGACACACTATATGGGATAACAAGCCCTGTCTAGACACACTATATGTGAAACAATTCTGATTCCCTAGGTGATTCGCTTGTGGTATAACGATAAGTAAGTTATAGTACTTGCCCTGTGGGCGCGTACTATAACACTTACTTATAAAGCATAGCGGATGCATCCTATTAGCATGAAGTTTTACTTCAAACAACTTCCATGCTAAGAAGTTGTATGTGCATATGTATGATGTAGTAGATAATGCTTTTAGTGATAAAAGAGAATTGATCGTCCGCTCATTTGTGCAAGATTTTTCCAAGGGAAAAGGAAGTAGCCTGCAATGTATCTGCAATACACAAACTGTGATTTACGTTGTTGCGCAGAGTTTATGAGGCATGCATAGATATTTATCAAGCAGGATTCCCTTCTCTTCTTCTGCCACTTGCGTTCTTTACGAGAATAATGCAGTGTAGTCTTTATACATTTGAACAGGTAGTGGTTGCAATGATTAACAGAAATGCGTATGTGGAAAATATCAAATTTACATCTTCATTGTTTTAGCGTCACTTTAGATAATAAGGTCGTGTACTATTTAAACATTTGCTCTGCAATGATCAACTTGATCACAACCGAATGAAAACAAATCACTGCTAGGAAATATCAAAATAACATAGAAAACTAGACTATTGTTTTCAGTGTATTATTTAACTATTTTAACAAGGGATTTGCTTGACAATGATTAAGATGATCATACCTTAAACAGAACAAGGGTCTTTAGAAAATATTAAAATAACAAAAACATTAGAAGGACGCTATTTTTAATCTCCAAAGTGTCTCTTCAAAAGCTTAAAGTTTACCTGTTCGACCTACGTTAATAATTAAATCAGCATTCGTTTGTAAAGTTATTTCTGATAAAAAAAAACACACCTAAACTGCTAGAGATTGATGGTATTGGGTTTGACAAATTTGGACATACGGATTATTATGTTTGTCTTTGTCGAAATGGATTAAAAACATGACATGCACTCTAAAAATTATTTTACTCATTGTTGAGTAAAATTTTACTCAACATTGAGTAAAATCTTACTCGGTTAAGTCAATATTACTCAATGTTGAGCACATCTTACACAACGTTGAGCAAAGTTTACCCAACGTTGAGTAAGATTCTACTTAACAAAATGAGTTGTGACCGTTGAGTAAGTTTTTACTCAACAAGAGTAAGATAATTTTAAGAGTGTAGGGTCATGCTTTTTAACGTTGGCACCGAAAAAACGGTGGATTTGTTACATGTAGATGTTTGCATCATTTTGTGTTATATATTTTCAATAATAGAATAGAATGTCATAATTCTGGCACGGTTTTAAAGATGATTTTATAACCGTTAAGACTAATAGCTTGCTCAAGCTAATTAGTCAGGGATTTAGGCAGGTACGGTTGTGGTATGTACGGTTGTGGTATAATGAAAAGTGTACATCACTCTTTCTTTCATATCTTTACAAAAATTCAGTAACATGTCTTATTTTTGCATGGTTTTAAAGGGTATTAATTGGTTGTTAATATCAAATTTGAATTAAACCTAAATTAAGTGAGTAATTAACGCTAATAACTAGTTAAAGTTGTTTAGCTAATGTAGCTACAGGTGAAAACGGGTATGGATGATGTGGTTGAAATGGATGAGGTATATCATTATATTTAGTCACAACTTTTCTCTGATCAAATGAAATATCAAAATTTTGGCATGATTTTAAAGGAAAAATAATATTGTTTAAAACAAACTCACAATAATGCCTAAATACATTTATTTATCAGCTCTAATCAACTATTAGAAAACTTGAGTAAGATATGGTTGAGTTGAGTGAGATGTAACACAAATGGCCCCACCTTCAGAAATATGACCTAGACACATTCAATGGCTGTATCAACATGCTGGCTATTCTGGTTTTCCTCATTCCTTTGATGCTTAAAGGGACTGGCCTAGATCCTGTCCGCTGGCTGAATTTGTGTGATAGAGGAAAACAAGAAATTATTTACCAGCTTACCAGCTGTATTTTTTTCGCCGCCGGAAAAAATGGTTGAAAAAGTGTTTCTAGTTTCAAATCTTAAAAAGATCTTGTTTCTACACCTGTTATGGGTAAACAACATTATTTTTTATGAAATTGTTTCTCTTTTGATATGTATTAAATTATCTCCAAGAGTTTCATTTGATCTTTTATCTGGTAAATCGATCTGAGGTACAAATTTAGGATTTATAAAACACAGGATAGTCACACCACCATCACATATAGATATATTGCAAATCAACCACATTTACCTGTTATCTTGCTAACAAGTTACGCTTGAAAATTCAGGATTACCAAACGAGATATGCCAATAACGAGATAGAAAGGTTTTTTTCTGATCAAAGCACCCGATCATCTGGTCAAATTCTGTTGAAATCAGTATCTAAATCAATAAAATAATCTAAAACTTTCAAATATTTCCGTAATCAACCAATAACATCTCTTATTCAAAATTATGAATGAATTTAAATATCGACTCGAATTTCTTAGGCTTGCATCCTTTATGTGTTATCTTGCTTTGTATCGTGAACTTTCCTTTTTCTTGAAACAATTGCTGTTTCCAATGGGGGTAGGTTCTTATCTTGCCTTATTGGCCTTCTGGTCTATTCCTCCGTAAGACATAATTTTAGTAATTATATTTAAACATTAAACATATTTTAGCATTGAACATATATTTAACCCGTTTTTGACTATTTTATTTGCTTGTTCTTTCATTTGTTAATCCTTTTCCCCAGGGGAATTTTCTTTGCTGGCTATAAAAGTGAATTGCAAAATAAAATAATTCAAAAAGGATGTTTTGTTTCTTCACGTGTGTGTTTGTTTCTCTTTAATATAAGTTATTATTTATCATTTAATCGAAATCATTGAGAGGTATCTTTGGCGGAATAAATATCACAAATGCGTTCTGAGTCGTTCGTATATTGCAATCATATCGTTTTCCGCACCACTTAAACAAGCCTCTTGGTTATTTACCAATTATACTTCACCGATGCACATAGCTGTAGCGGCTCAACATGAAGCTTGACATATTGTCGAGTATGCCTTAACCGTGTTCTACAGAAGTTTAAAGTAAAGTATACAGTGTAGACCATTATTATATAACATAGAACCATTTATAAAAATAAGAAACTGGTAATTTTAAGTTTGTCAGAATAGTTTAATCAGCTCTGTTTTATTTACCCGACATCATAGTCCAGCCGTATGAGATGTATTTCATTTAAAGCGATATTATAAGATTTGGTTCAAAAATACATTTTAGTTAAAACAGCTTACAATGAAGAATCATGACTAACTAAATATATTTAATATTTTTTCTAAATTTATTTTCCTATGAAGCAAATGCACAACGTTCACAGTTGTCTTTTCCTGTACTATTACGTATTGAATTAAATTCGGGATCCATATAATTAAATTATCCAATTGCCATAACTGAACTGAAAAAGTGTGTATTTTTGATTCAAATTATTTTGAGGGTGTCTTTATATCAAAACCCAACCCAGTCAGAAAAAAATCAAAAGTCATGGGTGATACTGGTCACTTATAGCTTTAAGCAAAACAGAACATTAATAAGCGAGGTGCACTTGTGAACTAGTGAATATATTGTTCGTGAGATTGGTAATTTTAATGTAAAACCTAAATTCACTGATCGTTCTTGTTTTGCAATCATATCTTTTTACACACTATTTAAGCAAGCCTCTCGGTTATTAACCAATACTTCACCGATGCACATAGCTGAAGCGGCTCAAGATGAAGTTTGACATCTTGTTGAGTAGCATGCCGTCATACTGTGACATTGCAATATGTAGCCTGAAGTGTGCTTCAATGCATCTCCGTGTTTTACAGAAGTTTAAAGTTAAGTATACAGTTTAGACCATTTTTGTATAACATAGAACCATTTCTAAAAATAAAGAAACTGGCAATTTAAAGCTTGTCAGAATAGTTGATTCTGCTCTCTTTTATTCAACCGACATCATGTTGCAGCTGTATAAGATGTATTTCATTTAAAGCAATATTATAAAATTTGGTTAAAAATAGTTAAAACAGCTTACAATGAAGTACTATGACTAACTAAATACATTTAAAATAAATATGTTTGTTAACTTGAAGCAAACGCACAAAGTTCACGGTTGACTTTTCCTATACTATTACATATTGAATTAAATTGATGAACTAGGATCCAGAAAATTTAATCAACAAATTACCATAACTGAACTGGAAAAGTATGTAAGTTTGGTTCAATATTTGGTTGATATTGAGGGTGCCAATATCTATCAAAACCAAACCCAGTCAGTAAACAAAACGTCACTTATAGCTTTAAGCAAAGCAGAGCATTAATAAACGGATTCACTTGTGAACTAGGGAATATATTCTTCGTGGGATTTTACTGACTATCCGTTAATCGATTTTTATGTAAAACCAAAATTCAAGGATCGTTCGTGTTTTTGCAATCATATTTGTTTACACACTATTTAAGTAAAACTCTCGGTTATTACCCAATACTTCATCGATGCACATAGCTGAAGCGGCTCAATATGAAGTTTGACATCTTGTCGAGTAGCATGCCGTCATACTGTGAAATTGCAATATGTAGCCTGGAGTGCGTAAAAATGCCTCAACCGTGTTTTACAGAAGTTTAAAGTAAAGCATACAGTTAAGACCATTTTTGTATAACATAAAACCATTTTTGATAAAAATAAAAAATCGTTAATTTAAAGTTTGTCAGGATAGTTTAATCGGCTCCCGACACCATGTTCCAGACATATAATAATGTATTTTATTTAAAAATCTGAACATTATTAAAGAAGGTAAAATAGTGAACTAGGAACTTTTTTATTCTGTCAATCCTTGAATTCCGGGTTTTAATATTCGAGTAAACTGCTTCTAATCGGTTATCATTATTATGGGCAATGTAAAAAAAAGAAAAAAAAAACACAATCTAAGCCTGTCAACACCTAAAACGTAAATCCAGGGTCCAGGATTTAGCTCTTAAGAGTAATTAAATCCGAATAACATATCTGTTTCTCATCAAAACCAATACAGTATTTAAAAGAGGAAAAATTACCAAATCTGGCTGAGTAAGTTTAATTTTCAATTGCAATTACTTACTCCTCATTCACTCCGGAAATTTTGAGCTGGAA
>JXSR01S010996.1:0-11354 GCA_000969725.1 Ophiothrix spiculata
TATCCATCATAGTCATTTTTTAGAATCATTGGCTGATCTTGAAATATATTTCCTTCCAAATAATTTGGCAAAATGTAAAATGAGCCATTTTTTTTAGTCAGATTCAGATTCAGATTCAGTAACTTCGTATTCTACAACGTGGTAAACAGACGCAACATTTTCCATACGCCAGATCAAATCACTGATCATGCCTTCGTGTTAAATTACCCATTCAAGAATAACTTACGTCCACATATTGGCATTTCAACACCAGAAAGAAGCTTAATTAATGTTGCAGATCCCATGATGACGTTTTCTATATGTGAAGTAAGCTTAAACAACCAGACCTTAATTGCGCATGTCTGAGTAACATGAATTGGACAGCTCGCAGTCCATCGGTAACTTTCGTACTCTTTTCAAAGCATCAAAATGTGATTCAGTGGTATGCGCTTGAAATTTTATTTTGTTGACATTCAGGTTGGCATTCTTGTAAGAGGTAACTCCCAATCAAAAACTAGTTCGGGTCAACTGTTCAAACAGGCGTGTTTGTACATCTGCTGGTCATTTCTTGTGTGTTCATCGTATTAGGTGGGTCGGTCAACAACAGATCAGCATGGCAAAAGTAGCAGTGGTAAGTAGAATTGAGAAACCCTGAGTGACAGTGTCAGTGACTCAGCAAAAGTGTTAGAAGCCTATTTTTTTTAATTTATGGCATGCTGGCCATACTTAGCATTTCGAAAGGCTTGATGAAATCAGGATTCAGGTTGAACTTGCTCGAGAAACACAAGTGACAAGCCAAAAAACTTCATTTTTGGCTTGAGGCAAACTGTGTAGTACAGCCTATCACATAAAGGCCATTTGTCCATAAATTGAAAAATACAAACGGTACTTGAACAAACAGAAATCAATCAATCAATGATACAAGTACTTGCATGATAACATGCATACCCCATGAAGGAGTCTATTCGTACAGGGGACCCACGGCTTTACGTGACTGTCCGACCACGGAGCAAGTAGAGTAAAGTTTCTTGCTCAAGGAAACAAGGAGACGAAAACCGCCCGGCCCGGGGCTCGAACCCACAATCTCTGTATTACGAGACCCGTGCTCTAACCGCTCGGCCACGCTCCCCTCAAAAGTTTTATTACATATCAATGAAAGGAACCTTTTTGAATTATATTCATGAAAATTGCACTGTTCTGATCAGAGAAATCAAACGGAATGTTTCGTTTGTTTACATACCAACCGTTTGTAAACATATCTTCAAACATCATTTTTGTGTGACTAACAACTTCGGGAAGTATTTATAATAAGTAAATTTATAATAAATATCTTTTGTCATGTTTGTGGAGGGTTTCAGTTCGTATTTGATAGCTATGATCATTTTTGGGGATATTGGGTATGTGCACTTATGCGCAGGTTTTATTGCAGAGCTTGCTTCTGGCTGTGCCACAGCACAGCCAGATATTTCGGGTAAGGTTGAACATGTGTTCTATAGTAACATTTCATACGTTAAGTACGCGTTGAAATTGTACATTTGGTAACTTATACGCATTCATTAATCTCGTCTAGGTGCACGCTTCGTATCGCGTAGTGCGTTGTACGCGTACGTGTAACATGTTCATGCTTGTATGGCAAGTTTCATTTTAAAAGATAGGTAAATCTAAATTACAATGATGATGAATGGTTGTATTTTCTATTTTTTATCGAAATATAGCAAACACATTTTTAAATAATATGCTTTGCAATTTTATTCTAGTATGAATGTATGAATTAGATTAATAACTGCTCTTTACTTGGCACTTGTAAAATTGTACAAAAATAATGCGCCTCGTGAGTGTGGACAACTCCAACTTCAGCGCGCAGTGCATTATTTTATACAATTTCAGTCGCGTCAAGAAATAAGCAGTTATAATCTAGGCCTAATTATTTTTACACTTGATTTTCACTGGAATTCAAAGATTTTTCTTCTAGAAATTCTTGTTGGGATTTCAAGTTCTTAAATTTCAGACTACCCGATCGGTTGCGTTATTGATTTATGCATCGATTATCGAGACATGTTTCACACTATTATCATGATTATTGAGCACATAACAATTACCAACTTTTTTAATGAAAATTAAACCAATAGCAGATTTTGTGCTCTAATTTAAGTGTTGATTACGGTATGGTACCCATAATGCAACTTGAATGCAATTATAAATTTAGGTTTATTTACAGTTGCTCCAATACCATTTTTGATCTCTAGAGTACTTTGGTAAAATTTTAAGGCTTTCCTACAACGTGTAGGGAATTCTGGAAAGTACTGTAAGTAATATTGGACGTCAAGACTTTCAATGTCCTGTATCTCGAAAAATTTGCCTTCATGGTGTACTTTCGTCATCTTTTTGAATTAAAGAGTTCATAACTACATACGAAAAGGCACTGTCATTACTTTCAACATCCCATATCTCGAAACATTTGCCTTTATGGTTTTCTTTCATCATCAGTTTTGAGTTTTTAAAAAAAGAGTTCATATTTACTTGGCCAAGTAAAATAAATTATGTGTTTTACGTCCGGACTTTTTAAAAAAATGTTGAGGGAGGTCGATCCTTATTATTTTTCCAAAATGTATTATTTACTTTTCAATCCATATACCAACAGCTTTATTGACACATTCCAAAATTGGAGAGGCCCTCCTATTTTTTTGTAATTTCCAAGTTGCTTTACCCCTAGCTTGAAGATTTCAGTGTTTGGAATATGTTATTAATGATCATCAAACACTTCAAAGTATCTATTTCCAGTACACATGTAAAAGTGTCAGATGTTAAGTTATGAAACAAACAAGGGAAAATGATGAAATATATTTCAAAATCTTGAAAAATTGGGGAGGACGGGGATGTAAAACACGTAATCTATTTTACTTGGCCTTACAAGAAAAGGCACTGTTGAAGAAACCAGTTGCTTTAATTATTCTTGAATTTTCAGGTGTTTTTAGCATGCCATTGTGTTCAGTAAGTCAATAGGAAGCTAATTTGTGGCCCAGGGTGGGGGGTACTTAGTACAAAAGTGATTACGGGGATGTGTCGCAAACTTGAGTAACAAAATCAGACAGTCTAGTATGCCAATGGGTCCCTTTTCTTTGCAAAATGTGGTATTTTGATGGGATGTTTTTTGAAATTTTTGATTTTTTTCTAAATTTCAAACAAAAATCAGAAAATTCGCATTAAATTAGCATAAATTTTCAGGGAAAAAAATAAATTTTTGTATAAATTCAACTCGAAATTTGGGGAATTTGGTTTTTGGATGGGTCCCTTTTTCTTGAAAATTGGTATATACATGGGTGGTACACAATGTATTTCAAATTTCCCAGCGGCACACCCCTACCAAAACCAAACTTGAGTACCCCCCCCCCCCAGGATTTGTGGTGGGTGGTGGTGTTTCCACATATTCAATTTTGTCACAGGTACTGAACAATGATAAAAGGACATCCTGTGGTAAAAAGGACATTGCTACTGGCAACTAAAAAGGGCATTTTAGTAAAGTCCTTTTACAATCCCTGAAAAGGACATTAAAGGTGTGAGTTCTGATCACATTCTCATCCTCCTGGGCTCAACTTGCAGTGGTATATTTTTGATGCCATATGAAAGCCCATATTTTCTGATTCTAAATCCAAAATTTCACCTCCAGGCTCCAAATTCTTTATAGTTTTGAAGATATAGCATAAAATGTAAATTTAATTGGTATACCTATTTTCTATTTCTTTTGTATTATCATAGCGACCTCATCCCCAGGGTTGCATACTTTCATTTGCTTCAATAGAGAAAACAAAAAGCAAGCTGAGGTTGAAATTTCACAATATGCAATTTACAATATTTGTATGCATTTGCATTACCCTCTTCGCTTGGTCCCATCAAAGGGATGTTGAAGAGTACCTGAAAGAAGGAAAAGAAGAAGAAGAGGTCAAGGTCAATCAGTTGAAGTAAATTACACACATGCTAAGATAGGAACCTACACCTTTAAACCCTCACTCACATTGAAATGGTACGTGCCTGGCTTTAATTTAAACACCTTTCTGAGAAGGTTACTTTGCCTACATATGATCCAAAAAATAAATTGAAAAGAGTGCATATTAAACAGATTAAAGAGACACACTTAGGGACAGTTCACTGTACTAACACTTGTAGGGGACTGGTTTAATATAAATAGGGGCCTTTGTTCTGAAAAATCACCTAATTATACCCCTAAATATTAAGGCAACATGGTTTTTGTGAAATTGATGGCCTAATTTTCTTGGAAAGAACCCGGGGGAAAGAAGGGTCAGAAGTTTGTGAAGAGCATCTATTTAGATTTTCGCAAAGGATTCTGTGAGAATCTTCAGAATCCCTTGAAGTTGCACTTGATGTGTGTACAAATAGAAAAAGTTGAGGAGAATCGAGATGGATTCACGTAAGCTTGCTTAGGAGAGGGCCCAAAAATTTTAAAGCCCAAATGGTTTAGCCCTGATACTTTTGTGCTTTTATCAAGACTTTCGATTTTACTTCCCCCCCCCCCCTTGGTTATACTCCCGTCCCCTCTTTACTTAACTCAGCCTCGCAGTTTACTTCACTTCAGCGCATGTAAATGGCAGCTAGTTCGCACCTCTGGCACTCGTTTCGCGCCAAAGGGGCTCATTTGAGGTTGACATTCGAAATGTCTTTGACAAAGACTATATCATGCTCCCTCTTCTTACAAGTGTTCATGGTTTTTCCCTAAAATGGTAGCTCGTAACATTGGAACATTTTTTTTTCAGGTCACAGGTTCCAATAAAGGTATAGGATTCGCATCAGTAAGAGCCCTATGCAAAAAGCTTGATGGTGGCAAAGTGTACCTGACTTCTCGTGATGATGGGCGGGGGAAAGCAGCCGTGGAAGAACTGAAGAAAGAAGGACTGAATCCGTGCTACCACCAGCTAGACATCACTGATCAGGAGAGTATCAACCGGCTCCGTGATCATCTGGTGAAAGAACATGGGGGATTGGATATATTGATCCAAAATGCTGCAATAGCATTTAAGGTAGGTTTAATTAAATATAGGCCTATGTATTAAAAAACAAAAAAGATCTCACAACTTCACAAGCATGCAATCAACTTTTCAACAACTTTTATATACGCTGACCGTTTTCTCCACCATAGGGGCCACTATCTTAGTGGAAAAATAAACCAAATAAGCTGTGATATGATTTACTTCATATCGTAATTTGAAATTTTACCTTAAAGGTACTTTCCGATCACTTTCACTCACAAAATCAAATTTGAGATTTTGATACCACATGAAAGCGCATATTTTTCTCATAACCCCTGTAAATTTTCACACCTATATTATGTTTCGTTGAAGAGATATGGTCAAAAAAGTGCTGAATTAATAGAATATTTAAAACAAAAATAAATATCCTATAGGTTTCTATATGGGTCACTCTCAGACACATATTTGCCTGTAGCATTGATTTGGTTCAAGATATGAGAATGAAACTTTACGATTGCTTTATATAGGTGATGACCCTTCATTCAAATATGGAATAAAGAGTAGGTTTGAATTTTTCACCAGATCGGAATTTTGGTATTCTTGTATCTTTATAAATTTGATATGTGCTGAATGGAATGATCAGGACATTTTGCTGCCGGCCATACGAAAGAGTGCAACATAACGTCACTTGTAAACCTTCAATTGTAAAAATTCCATATAGATGAGTTTTCTGTCAACAAAATTACACCGACATCACCGTCATCAAATTTTGAGAATTTCAGGTGCCATTCCAATGATAAAAATAGTATGTTTCATTATTTTTTTACAATTACATTAACCCTAACACTTTTAAGCACCTCGTCAGAAATTTACATGTTAAAAATGGGTGGTTCCCCCCGGGAATTGAACCCGGGACTTCTCGCATCCCGATCCAACATTCACTGATGCAAGTTTTTCGTGATTAGCAACTCCAGTCTGTGACGTTTTTGGACTTGAGCGATTTTCTTGATTTTGTGGAATGGGATTTTGTGAGGTTCGGTGGTGTTAAGGTTAGAGGTGCAATCATGATCCACTTCATCCTCAAGGTGACCTTTCTATCAAAATTGAGTTTTTTAGCCAGTAAGAATCCTTGCCTGGTATATGTTACAACCCCAAACCATTCTTTCACATGTGATTGCAATTTTGAGAAAAGTGAGAAAATGTGAGTGAGAAAATTACTGTCGGGTTCCTGAAAGTAATTACGACACAGTAGCCAATAGGGATTATTTAAATGCTGGAAAGCTTGTAACTTGAAAACAAATGGTTAGAATCAAATCATATTTTCTGCATTTATGTTGTAATCTTTGTATTTAGCTAGAAACGAGGTGAGACTCTTGTATTTAGCTAGAAACGAGGTGAGGTGTTTTTTTCACATCAGTATCATAAATTGCAACTTTAATATGGTAAAAATGGAATGATTCATTTTATTTTTCAGGGTAAAGATCCAACACCGTTTGCAGAGCAAGCTAAAGTGACCACAGCAGTCAATTTCACTGCTCATCTCGCTGTGTGTAGGACCTTGTTTCCTATTCTCAAACCTGGGGCAAGGTAGGAGGGTAATAACTAAAACACACTAACTGTCAAATTCTGACTTTTCTGTCTCACGCCTTGTGATATAAGAAAAGTTACAATTTGACATGATGATATTAACTACCACACTCATGTAATATTTTTGTATGTTGTTATATTATTGGCCTGTCTATAATCTTTCTCAAGAGGGCTCAAGGGCTTTCAAGATCTTGATGGCTAAACTTATGCAAAAACTGACTCATTTTATTATCAACATCCCCATCATGTTCCTTGTGAACTTTCCTTTCCGAAAAATAGACTTTTATTAACTTTAAGCACTTTGTTAAAAAGTTATGGTACAAAATGAACTTGCAAGAACGTAAAATTGAGTAACGTATTGTTCCTCCTTAACAAAGTGCAGGGGCTGCCACTTCCACCAGGACATGCTATCTATATATTGACTAAATATCAGAAAACATCAGTACAGCCCAACAGTACGATTTTGGCTTATTTTGTATGCAAAATGATTCGAAATACGTCAGGACGCTTTTTCCAATGAAAATACACTTTTTTCAAAAATGATGTTATGTAAAATATACCAAAAATAAAACAAAAAACAGCTGGCTTAAAAAAGGATCTGTTCAGAGGCACTTCCTGTATAATGTAAGTGTATTGACGGCGTGCGATCGCACTCGCACGCCTTAAAATTCATGCCCTGGTATTCCTCCTATTGAACTCCATTGTGAGGGAGGAATTGCCTAAATACAGCCCACAAATATCTACTGATTTATAAATCGTCATGTGAGTGCAAGAAAGTCGTATCTGCAATAGCTGCCATTTGTCATAAGTTTGGATTGCACACTGTCTTATTTCCAATCTTGGGTCAGTGGTTCTTGAAATGGTTCTTCAGGTGCCACAGTCACCTTAAGAACCATTTCAAGAACCACTGACATAAGACAGGGAATTTTCGAGGGATTTTTCACATTCTCGTGACAAAGTTTAAATAAGAATAACTTAGGGCAGCCATTGCAGATACGACTTTCTTGCACTCACATGACGAAATAGAGTATGGTTAAAATAAACATGGAGATGAGCACCACAAATATTGAGACAATAATAACTTTGCACCATCTTCGTTGAGGTTTGAATTGTTTGAATTCTGAGGCGATTGTTTTTGGACCGAAGTATTTTTCTGAGGGAGCGAGGTCCAAAACACTCACCGACAATTTCACACAATGACCGAAAAATAGATGGTGCAAAGTTATTATTGTCATTAACAACCGATCTTTTGACATTTGTGACCCGTCATATCAAAAGGTACTTTTAAGGTCTCTCTGACAAACTCTAGATTTTACCGTAGCTTTAAAGAGACATTTCTTAGCTTTAAAATGATACCTTGTTTGTAAAATTTGAGCAAAAATCCATGAAGATTGATAGAAAATGCAACATTTATTCTTATTATTTCTATTGTATTTTACCACTTTGTATTGCCTATATCTAAATATATGCCTTGCCGGTATTAAGGTATTAAGGTACATTGATATGACGGGTCACATTTTTAATGCCTTTTATGTATAATTTTATGAAGAAATACTTTATTAAACTTCTTTCTTACTTAAGGGTCTAATTATCCCTATAAGATAATTTCGATCAGTGTGTTGGGTGCATATGCGCGCTTGATGGGCGTTTTATGAGAAAACGCATTAAGCGCTAATGACATCACATACGCGGGTCATTATAAGAAGTCATTGTTACATGATAATGACCGCGCAGTTGTTTGCGTGAAAGTAGAATAATCTTATTAGATTGGATCGTGCTATTACACAGGTTATTAATAGCACATAAGCTTCAGTTTTGACTTTACCTGTGGCTTTACCTAACCTTTTCAGATAATTTCAAAATAGCAAGTCCAACACTTTAACGGCTCCACCATGATGCAGCCCATGTTTTGTTCATTTATTAATCCATTACACACATGTACAGAAAGTTACACAGAGATCCTTTTTCCTTTGATGTGGCTTTAGGGTATCCACTGTTGCAAGTTTTGTGGCAAAAATGGCATGGGGAAAGATGGGTGAAGACCTCAAGAAGAGATTCAATGCTGCCAAGACTGAGGAGGATGTTGTGCAACTGATGGACGAATTTGTTAAGTGAGTAAATTTTGTCATGAATAGATCATTTTCACTTAATTGTTTATAATTTTCACTGATAATAACCTGGCCAAGAAAGTTGGTGAGGGTCCCCCATAGATTTATAGCAGAGATCCTAGACTCGCTGCCATTTTTAATCAGGCATTGGGGACATTGTATTTATGTTGCCTGTTTTCGTGTGCTTGTGGGACTTTTCTTCCATCTTGCCAGTTATTAAAAGGCATGGAAATAAGTTTTGTATATTTTGTGTTTTATACAGCTTTCACCAGCCACCCCATCTGCAAAAGGAAATGTCTGATTATACCACTGCTGCAGTTGATAAAAAATTTCTGTGCAATAAAGATGTTATCCATTTTAGAAAACAAAACGGGATTGTTACCAGTCATGCAAGAAAAATAATGTGATTTGATGGAGGATTCAAAAACTCACTTTATCTCTTTATACAGGAGCGTACCATTGTTGATATGTGATTAATCCACAGTTGATATTCAAATTAGCCCGTCAATCACTACCCAGCATTATGAAAGTGCATTTATTTACACAGCTAAGTGGGTTTACTGTTCATCGTGTGTCTGGCACTTTAAGTGCTAGCAAAGCCTGGTGCTTGGGAACAATTGAAAACAATAACCCTTACTCTCGCACGCTTAAATACATTCTAAGTCCGAATACGTCATGAAAAAATTTCCGGTTCCCCCTGGGATTCGAACCCCCGACTCCCGCTATCCCGATCCAATGTCCAGCTATGCCAAGCCACCGAGCGTGGCCTGCCCCGGCAGCAATTCCCTGATCATTTATATCCGCCGTCTGTGACATATTCGGACTTGGGCGAATTCTTGATTTCTTACTGTAGTACTTTGTAGTACGTAGGAGGGTAAGGGTTAAGTGATGCATATATACTACACATTGATGGTACTCGATAACCCTTACTCTCGCACGCTTAAATATAGTCTAAGTCTGAATACGTCATGAAAAAATTTCTGGTTCCCCCTGGGATTTGAAAACCCGACCCCCGCTATCCCTATCCAATGTCCAGCTATGCCAAGCCACCGAGCGTGGCCTGCCCGGGCAGCAATTCCCTGATCATTTATATCCGCCGTCTGTAACGTATTCGGACTTAATCGAATTCTTGATTTCTTACTGTAGTACTTTGTAGTACGTAGGAGGGTATGGGTTAAAGCAGCAAACATTCAAAAACTAACACTTTGCTATGGATTCTGCTAAAGATGTTTATGAAGATGAGTATGCATATCTCTCAAATTGAAAACATGTAAAATTTAATTCATATGTTTTCAGGAACAACAACTCTGCATCCGATGCGCTGGCGTATTTTTATCACACTCGGATGGCTAAAGCCACCCTCGTGTGATAAAAATATGCAGACGCATGCAGGGGTTGCCTTTACACTTTTAAATCCACAGGACAGAAGGACCAGTAAGTCTCAAAATCCACAGGTCCTTCACTAAATTTATAGGTCCTTCAGAAGGACTTTTAATTCCAAAATCATTGACAGCCTAAAAAAAAAAAAAAGATCGAAGTAACATCTCATTGCTGAACTGGTCGGTCCTTCTGCAATTCTATCGGTCGGGACCGACGGTCTGACGGTAAAGTCAAACCCTGCGCACTACCCAGCATTTATGAAAGTGCATTTACACAGCTAAGTTGGTTTACTGTTCATCGCATGTCTGGCACTTTAAGTGCTAGCAAAGCCTGGTGCTTGGAAACAATTAAAAACAATAACCCTTACTCTCGCACGCTTAAATACAGTCTGAATACGAATACGTCATGAAAAAATTTCCGGTTCCCCGTGAGATTCGAACCCCCGACCCCACTATCCCGATCCAATGTCCAGCTATGCCAAGCCACCGAGCGTGGCCTGCCAGCAATTCTCTGATCATTCATATCCGCCGTCTGTGACATATTCAGACTTGGGCGAATTCTTGATTTCTTACTGTAGTACTTTGTAGTACGTAGGAGGGTAAGGGTTAAGTGATGCATATATACTACACGTTGATGGTACTCGATAACCCTTACTCTCGCACGCTTAAATACAGTCCAAGTCTGAATACGTCATGAAAAAATGTCCGGTTCCCCGTGGGATTCGAACCCCCGACCCCCACTATCCCGATCCAATGTCCAGCTATGCCAAGCCACCGAGCGTGGCCTGCCCGGGCAGCAATTCCCTGATCATTTATATCCGCCGTCTGTGACATATTAATGTAAAATGTAAAGCGCTTTGATCAATTCTGGAAAAGCGCTATATAAGCACCGACATTTATTTTTTATTTTATTTTTATATTCGGACTTGGGCGAATTCTTGATTTCTTACTGTAGTACTTTGTAGTACATAGGAGGGTAAGGGTTAAGTGATGCATATATACTACACGTTGATGGTACTCGATAACCCTTACTCTCGCACGCTTAAATACAGTCTAAGTCTGAATACGTCATGAAAAAATTTCTGGTTCCCCCTGGGATTCGAAAACCCGACCCCCGCTATCCTGATCCAATGTCCAGCTATGCCAAACCACCGAGCGTAGCCTGCCCGGGCAGCAATTCCCTGATCATTTACATCCGCCGTCTGTGACGTATTCGGACTAAGCCGAATTCTTGATTTCTTACTGTAGTACTTTGTAGTACGTAGGAGGGTAAGGGTTAAAGCAGCAAACATTCAAAAACTAACACTTTGCTATGGATT
>JXSR01S010996.1:13481-23520 GCA_000969725.1 Ophiothrix spiculata
CTAATCAACTTTCCACACTGTAAAATCTGCCGATAATTGGCGATGAATGTCAAATGAGTGTTGTTAATGGCGACTTGGTAAGCTTACTCGTTGATATTATGCAACTCAATTTTGGTAATCGCGAAAATTAAAACTCGCGAAATGTCTGTTACAGGCAAAATCGCGAAAATATCTTCTCGCGAAAAAATAGACTTTTACAGTACGTAGGAGGGTAAGGGTTAAGTGATGCATATATACTACTCGTTGATGGTACTCGATAACCCTTACTCTCGCACGCTTAAATACAGTCCAAGTCTGAATACGTCATGAAAAAATTTCTGGTTCCCCCTGGGATTCGAACCCCCGCTATCCCGATCCAATGTCCAGCTATGCCAAGCCGGGCAGCAATTCCCTGATCATTTATATCCGCCTTCTGTGACGTATTCGGACTTGAGCGAATTCTTGATTTCTTACTGTAGTACTTTGTAGTACGTAGGAGGGTAAGGGTTAAAGCAGCAAACATTCAAAAACTAACACTTTGCTATGGATTCTGCTAAAGATGTTTATGAAGATGAGTATGCATATCTCTCAAATTGAAAACATGTAAAATTTAATTCATATGTTTTCAGGAACAACAACTCTGCATCCGATGCGCTGGCGTATTTTTATCACACTCGGATGGCTAAAGCCACCCTTGTGTGATAAAAATATGCAGACCCATGCAGGGGTTGCCTTTACACTTTTAAATCCACAGGATAGAAGGATCAGTAAGTCTCAAAATCCACAGGTCCTTCACTAAATTTATAGGTCCTTCAGAAGGACTTTTAATTCCAAAATCAGTGACAGCCTAAAAAAAACGATCAGACCGAAGTACCATCTCATTGCTGAACTGGTCGGTCCTTCTGAAATTCTGTCGGTCGGGACCGACGGTAAAGTCAAACCCTGCGCATGGATGCATCATTGTTGATTTGCGATGAACAACTCTGTAGCGTGTTTGAATAGGTGTTAAATATCTTCCAATCTAATCATTGTCTTTTTCTCCCAACAGGCACGCTCAGACAGGCAAGCATGTTGATAACGGCTGGGCAGATGGTTCTTACTTCACATCCAAGATGGGTATCTGTGCTTTAACCAAGGTGCAAGGGGAAGCCATGATAGCTGATAGCAGGGAGGACATTCTAGTCAACTGTGTAAGTAGGGTTCATCCTAGAAGTGAGTTTGCAAAATTCAGAAAATACCACAGAATACTGCTTTGTTGGTTTAGATGTGTGGGGATATACATCATGGCCCATACACAGTATTTTAATTGACATGAACTTTGCACTTTTAGTGTTGTGCAATGTTTTTGAATCCGAAGAATACCTTAACTTAAAAGAAACAAAAACCTTTCACTGATGTTTCTTGCAAACAATATCACAAAAAGTCAAAGTCCATTTGTACAGCAGTCAGTGGAGGGATAGTGTTAGTATATCCCCTGTCCAAAACATGATTTTATCCATAATGCATTCTGATCTGTCGTATCTAAATCCCTTATTAGGATAAACAAATTTAATTCTTTGTCTCACGTCACCTGTCCATGTTGAAAATATCAATGTTAAATTCCGGCGTTGAATTGTCGAATTTTGCTGAATCTCGTAATTCTGATAATTTATTTTTTGAAAACAGCTGTGTGTTACAAGTTTAAGAAATCAACATAATGTAAGTAAATTGTGTGCTACATATTTGGTTCATGTCTCCACCGTACAAGGTGAAGCTACCGTGGCTATCGATAACAACAGGCTGTATTATGTTTTTAAAAGGTGGACTTTCTGAGTTTACTATGTTAATTTTCATTTAACATACCAATATCAGCCATAGGTGCATCCAGGTTGTAGTTTATTTTCTGAAGCTGTGTGTGTTGCAAAGCCCTAATCTGCACTGTGTGTAAGCTTATAATTTCCTATCATGAGGCCAATAAAACATTTGTATTCAGGCATATCTTCTGTTTTGTACACTATTTCTTCATAGTATTTCACCCACATCATCAAAAAAATCATGATTACTAAATTGATACCAAAATCCTAGAACTTAACAAAAAAATGTATGTGTACAAGAGAGACTGAAGATCGGGGAGTCAACCTTTTTGTTGAAATAGGTCATGGCTTTCTCGGGTATGGTACATGACCAATGTCGCTCTTTTTAGCTAAATAGGACATGGCTTTCTTGGGTACATGACCAAATCCATTTCCCCCACCCCTAATTTCCTAAAATAGGTACATGACCAAAGCCATTGAATTTTTAAAAAAAGCCTCATTCCACATTAAGTTTTTGAAGTAAGAAATGAAGTGAGACAAAGAATTAATTTTGTTTGGCATTAGAAACTATATTTATTTGAATTCACCGTGTTTTGTTCTTTCTTTGGCAGATTACTGCTGCCATTGAAAAATCCATGTTCAGGGCCCAAGCACCTCCTATTTGCATAAAACATTACATGCAGAAACGTGTACACTTTGGTTTGGTTCTATGCTATAAATTATCCGGGCGGGGGTGTACTCAGGTATAATGCTGCAGGCATAGCGTGACCATGAAAAAGGTGAATTAGGGTTGTTTTTGAGAACAAAAGGGTGAATCTACTAGGTGACACTGTTTAGGGTATCAAAACCAGTTATTTTCAAGGAATGGGTACTTTTTTCAAACCCTAGTGTTAAAACAGTAACGGTAAAATCCCCATTTAGGGTGTGAATAGGGAAAAAGGGTATATTTTGGCTTCAGAAATAATCACCCTTTGGGGTGTTTTGAAAAACTGTGGTCATGCTATGCCTGCAGCATTACACTTAAGTGGCCCCCGGGTAAATTATATAGTTATCAGCCCATAATAATATAAATGCACATAATGTAAATGGCAGGCAGGATCCGTTTCCTGTGATATGCGTCAAATTGTCTTCCAAAATCTGAAAATATCCCGCTTAAGATGTTTTCTGATTGCAAAGTGGACGATTTCGGGTAACTCATCTATTGATGAGTTTTAGATAAAATTAGTTTGGTTCAAGTACAAGATTGGGAAATGAAGCTTGACCACCGAGGTCATTTTGATTTAATACCAGTGCAATATTTTCATATGAAATTATGTGAATTGGTGCTGAAACACCAGCCCGGGAACACCAGTTTTCATTGCGTTACTATCGGCTGGTGACAAGCCCCTCGGCAAGATGTTTTCCAATTGCAAAGTGCATGATTTCTGGCAACTCATCTATAAGTCTGACATTTCATTCTCTTACTATTCACAGGCTGATCCTGGTTGGGTAATAACAGACATGTCAAGCCAGTCTGGTAACAAGACTCCAGATGAGGGCGCTGAGACTCCTGTATTCGTTGCATTACTGCCGCCTGGTGATAAGACCCATGGCAAGATGTTTTCTGATTGCAAAGTGGACGATTTCTGGTAACTCATCAAAGGAAGTATTCAATATATTTGATTGGTCAATATAATTATATCAGGGATCTCCGAGTGTGCTCCACTGGTCAAATTTGGCCTGCCAATTTATTATGTTTAGCTCTACAACCGGTTCAAGAGATGCAGAAAATATTTGACCTGCAAGTCTTTCAAATAAATTTTTGCCATGTGGTCCGTGGGCATATATTGTTTAGAACCGTAATCTTATTTGTACCTAAAAGTTACATTGTTGAAATATTCACAAAGTGAGAGGCTTACCCTTTCATTCTATAAAGTCCAATTTTCCAAAATTTACTTTTCAATGTCATATGAACGATGACCACTAAAGAAGTTCAAGATACAAATTTCAGCATAATTAGTCCAACCATTTTGATTTTATTGACAATTTTGTATTTCAGAGTCACCTGTCTTACTGTGTAAAATACCATAATTAGACATATTTTTACAATATCTCTCCTAAACAAAATATAAATCAGCTGTGAAATTTCACATGCTTTATGAGAAAAATATAAGTAATACTTTGGTACCAAAATCCCAAAAAATTGAAAAAAGAATCAGACTTTGTTCCTTTAAGCTGATATTTATCTAATTAAGCTTTCATTATACAGGGTAGCTTCTTCAGTGACTAAGAACTGCTATTCTAGAAGGCCCTGTTCAGTTGTAATAGAAATAAAATAATTTACAAATATTTATAAGAAATTATATAAAAAAAAATATCATGTATACATATAATACACAAGACATAAAACTATTGTCAACAAAAATGACATTGGGCGGGGTCTGTCATCATTGAAAGGGAGTTTCCGGTGTGACCAAGAATTCACATGCCTGTTACGTGTGTAACTTGAATAGGGTCTAAAAATCTTCACAAATCAACAAAAAGGGTATATTTTTGGAAACTGATGAGTTAAAGTTAATCAAGCCTATAGTGGCCATCTTGGAAAATCAAAGTTGTGGTCTTGTTGCGCCCGGTCGCACAAAGTTGTGGCCTTGTTACAGCCGGTCGCACAAAGTTGTGGCCTAATTTTGCTCCATTGCCTTGAAAATAATTTTATCCAACTGATCGTTTTATATGTATATGTTTGATAATAGCAAGATTGTAATTATTGTAAACAATTGAATCTATATTAGTATCATGTTTTCAATTGAATAAATATTTTCTAGAAATAGCACAAACTAGTCTTTACTATATGTTTATTTTCTAATAATAATATTCAATAAAGGGGAAAAAGATTATATAGATTGATTTTTCCTGATCTCTACTCATATATCATCCATCTAGGCTGGCATTTAAAGGGGCATTGGACAAGTACAGCATCCCCAAACTTTCCCCCCATCATTTTGAGATTTTTGCATCATTTGAAGTATTAGCGGTAATAATGACAGCTTGCAAAGTTTCATTGTACAAAATATTTATATATTCTTTCATTTTTAATTATATTTGTCGACAATGATAAATACTGCCTAATTAAAAGTTCAGTTCTAAGTCAAATCCAATATAAGTGAAAAGCACTTACAAGAAATATTTCAACTCCTGTCAGGAGTCTTGGTCTTGGTGAGTTTATAGACTGGCAACCTTTGACGACTTGGATGACGTCATCTCAAAAGGTTGCCGGATAATCTGGTCGTAGGTTCTGGAAAGTTTGTATGACCCCTCATCCTTGTTCATTGCCTTGGTCCCCCTGTACCTTATCCAAATGGATTCTTTAAGCCACCTAGTTGTCTTATCCGTTTCAAGGTCTATTAATTTCACTCCATCCCAATCAATAACAGGATTAGTTTGGGTTACATGTTCTGCGACTGCAGATTTATATAACCATGATTTGTGTTCTTTTAATCTGGTTTCGAAGAGACGTCCTGCCTCTCCAACATACGACTCTACACAGATCCGCAGTCGCAGAACATGTAGCCCAATTGATTGGGATGGAGTGACATTAATAGACCTTGAATTACCAAATAGTGTATCAGGCTGTTTCTATTAAAGATCATTTTCCGGAAGTAACCGGCTAATGAAGTAGAAGTATTCAATAGAAACAGGCATTCTCTGTGTTTTTAGCGGTTTAGCCGCTATTTATCCTTTTTGTAGGATAATGGCAGTGAGAAATACCGCAAGACGGCAATAGAAACTGAAGCCATCGCACTTTCCGGCAAAAACGGAAATCAACAATACCAAGTAATCAAAAAATTGATTGGTCGCTTGGATGACCTGCTCGTACTTTCTTAATGTTTAGCTGCTGCATTTTATCGGTCGGTACAGTAATTAAATTACAAAAATTGCTAAATTATTGCTACATCAGAGTCACAATTCTCGCTCTTGAAGCTCCCGGAGCCATCTCGAAAAAGATTCGACCTTTGTCGACCCACAATACTATGCGGTAAGCTAGGTCAAAGAACTTTTATCCGGCAATTTTGTAAAGGTCACTCGACCCTGTTCACTTTGCGCAAATTGTAATCTAATAGAAACTCGATGTTTACGGCTATTATGCGGTTAAATTTTATCCGGACAAATACAGGATAATTAATAAAAACACACTGTATGTTATCCGTACGTTTGAGCTTTAATACAGTCATGTGTGACTGAGCCCTTAATGTAATCTGCAGAAAACTGTCAAATGTTGCAACTACATGTTGAATTTTTTTCACAATGTTACATGACCACGTGATGACGTTTGAAAAAGGCAAGGCCAAAAAAATTGTTGTGTTGCCCTCAAGCGGAATTTCTGAAAAATTGAGTCAGTCAGTTGGAAAATATATATATTTTTTAAAGCACCAAAAGTGCCAAATTTGGGTGCATTTTCCACTATTTAAAAAAAAACTCAATCTGAGCAAAATTGGGTGCTTTCCTAATCCTTAAATTTTTTTTTTTAGATTTTTGACTAGGGTTGGTCGCTGAGAGCGAGCAACACAACAACATTTTTTGCCTAAGTAGTTTTTACCATGTAATGGATTTCCCAATGGTAGGAAAAACTATCCCACGGAAACCCTACTTGTTGCTGATTTTTATGCTTCCACCTGGGCCCCGTTTCATAAAGATTTGAATCAAGCGTACGTTTGATTTATCAAGCGTAAAATAGGTTTATACAACGATGAAACGGGCCCCTGGGGTCACATAACATTAAGGCCTAGATATACTTCATCATTTTTGTAGTCATTTTCATTTAGAATTTTATCATTGTTGTAAATTTTCTATAATGGAGTAAACTGTTAATTCTGAATGAGAATTTTCATTCTAAATTTTCACATTATGAAGAATGTATTAAATGGAGACCTATTTTTCACCCCATTGCATATTTTCAAGTGCTTACTGATGGGTAGTATAATGTTTGATATTGATTCTACGGCCTAGATCTATTCATGGTAAGCTAATCTCTTCTTGCAATGATGGTTATGATTTACACAATGGTGAAATTGTACATCACTACATGGAAAATGTTCATTCAGAATGAAAGTTTACACCATTCTTAAAACCAATCACCATGAGAAAAATTCTGAATGAAAATGTATACAAACTACAAAAATGACCAAATATATCTAGTCTATTATGCAGACAACTCGGAAAGTAACATCTAGGTTGCGATGTATGATAGGGTTTCCAAGATCATATCACATGTGTAAACTCATCTGGGCTTGTCTAGTTTACTGAGCTAGGTGAAGATAACCTATGCCATTCTGTTTAATGATATGAGGGTGCTCTGGCAAAATGAGAGGAAAGTCACATATGTGTACCGTCGCGGCAAAAGGGACCAGTTGTCGGCAACTTCCAGTTTGCGCTAGAGGCCGGTAAAGTTGAACTATACCAAAATATGATGGGAAGGTCAATTTTGAGTTTTTTGTGGAAATGAAATCTTTGAACCCTTTTGTATCCAAAATGTAAAGATGGTTAATCAAAAATAACGACTAACTTGTAAAAAAGTGTGATTTTTATCGCTATGTCGAATCGTTTTCATCATGAAAATTTGTGTTTTGACAAACGGTTATGAGTACGATTATGGTAATTAATTATGCAATAATGAAACATGATATTGAGTCCAAAAATTGTTATTATATTGCGCAAGGTATTGTCTTCCATTGAGCCAAATTTCAAGTCGATAAACAAATGGGAACATGGTGGTTGCTATGGAGATTTGCTCATACTCTATTCAGACTGCACACAAAATCGAATGGAAAAACAGGCCTACCTTTAACAGTCTTTTTCTCACAAACTAGTTTTGACAAACGGTTATGAGTACGATTTTATAATTTGCCAAAACTCGTCAGCCAAAGCTCCGATTTGCATGATTTTGGTATCATTGAAAAGGGAATTAAATGAGCTTTACCACCATATGAAAATCTCCATATTTTGGTTTTGACCCAACTGGACCCTTTTGCCGCGACGGTACACATATTTCAAAATTGAGTTTATGACTCTATAATATCAGCTTTTGAATGATATATAATATGTCACAATTTATTTCTCCATACTTCATTTAGAGATTGAAATCCAAAGCAGTCCACTGAATATAATGCATTAAAAGTTAGCAGCAAAATCGATTTCAAAGATACTGATTACTGTAGTATATAATAGCAACATACAATCAATTAACTGTGAATAATTGCACTTCCCGGTAAAGTTGACTTTAAAAACTTTAGGTATAGGTACAGCACTTCAGCATAATAGACCTGTATGAACTGTATACATTGCCTGTAATAGTGTTTTGGAAGGTAAGAGGTAGTGAAAATAGTTATACTTTGAGTGTTAGTTAGGGCGTCTGACTCTGAGGGACGTCCTACGCCTGAGCTGGCAGTAATAATGGGCGTCACAGCAAAAGGTTAAGTCACATGTAAATAGTAGTCGGACAGAGTAGTAAAAATTACGGTACGCCACAGCATACAAACTCGCACAAGTTTTAACCATGCACCCCTTAGGAGCTCACAGCAAAACACACTACAGAATTGTTCATTACAAATTAACAATGATGTATCCATGCGTAATTATTTTTTTAGCCACCCTTGTGTGATAAATACGTGCCAACGCACAGAACGCAGAGTGAATTTGTGATAAACAACTCTGTAGAAGAATCTGAAACAAAATGTTAGCGTTTGAATATTTGTTCCTTTGCTGCATGTTTTCAACTGTTTGTTTGTTTGTTTGTTTATTTCTTCTTTATACTGGGTCCATGTTCAGGGGGAAATGTAAGTATCCCCCTGTTGCCCCCTGTTCTTCCACATGGCTCAGTTCCCAAGCATCAGGCCTTGCACATACTCAAAATTTCTGACTTCAATGTACTGCTTAAACGCACATTCCATGAAAACTGTGCCATGAAATTTAATGCACTAATTCAAATAACAACCGTGTGTTCATAACTAAACAACAACGGTGTGCTCCTGTATATAAAAGGAGATATGGGGTGTTGTTGAAATAATACTATCAATCCAATGAACCCTCCAGTTTGAAATTGTTCCTAAAAATCAGTGCTACTAATACAATATCACATAGAATTGCATAGCATGATGTCCTTAACTATAGAAGAGTCCGGTGATGCATTGGTAAAGATAGCTCCTACAAAAGCGTGAGTTCCCCATATTGAATGCCTGATGCATTTGCAACATCCCAAGTCCTCGATGTCAAAGCCTAGCTGCTTGAAGCGTTCATCTGTCTCAAATAATGACGTGTTTGGGTTTGAGTCACCAAGGTACTGCAGAGAAATAAAGAACAATACATGCTTCAAATTAATGCATAATCATAATTTATTTCTTCCACATATGCAAAATTACAGTAACAATATATCAAAAATAGTACATAACATTGTAAACTGAAAAAAATAACATTGTGGAGGACTGGGAAATAAGCATAAAGCCTGTCGAGTCCCAGACTCCCAAGTATCTTTAAATTAATTACACATAAATAATCAAAAATAATGAATGCACACCATCCTCTCTATCCACAATGCGATGGCCACAGAGTAGAAAGAAAGGACGGGACATTTCATCATGATTTTCAAGAAACATATGAAATTGATCTAAAAAACATAAATAGAATATGCAATATGTGTGCATGAAAATTATAAATGAATACTACATGTCCTGTATTTTGAATTTTTGTACACATTTCTACAATAAGGAGCATTCAGGAGTTGCTATGCATTTTTCGATGTCTGCCAATAAACAGTCTTTCCACTTGTTAAAGTGTACCTCTGGAGTGCTTCATAACTCGGTATCAGATGATGAAGAATGAACAGTTTCAAGTTGGTAAGAATTGTTAACCATTATTAATGTCCACTCCAGAGTTATATTAAATCCAGCATTAAAAACATTATATACCTCTATATATATAGATTCCTGTCCTCTGGTTGGTTAAAAGTGAGGGCTTGGAATTAACTATGCCCTATAAATTTACTATTCCCATGCCATATTTTTCACTGGGCCTGCTCAATGTGTTTTGCACCGTGTACCTCAAGCTTCACACACGCTACTAAAGCATTCATGGTCAAATACGCGCTGCGTAAGTGTGTAAGCTAGTTATCTTGCACGCACAATACGACGCGGTCAGCATTGAAAGGAAACACATTATATCATAAATTATCATCGGGCCTTTGAGTCTAAAATGGTTCTTTTTAACCTACCAGATGACCTAAATCTCCCGGGGGG
>JXSR01S010996.1:29317-42224 GCA_000969725.1 Ophiothrix spiculata
ACTTTTATTAACTTTAAGCACTTTGTTCAAAAGTTATGGTACAAAATAAATTTGCAAAAATGCAAAAATGAGTGATGTGCTTTCCCCCCTTAAACCATAACCTTAAAATTCTGGATGGAACTTAAAAGTACACTTGATGCAAATAAAGAAGTAAAACAAATATCAAATGGGGGAACATTTCCACGTTTAAAGCAGTTGGTAACAACACGTGAATAAATTTGGGAACCGATTAGTTACAGGATGTGCCAATAAAAACGCAAGATTTTGTGTGATTTTTTTCTGAGAGAATTAGGCTACCTGTAATAAAAGCAATTATCAAATGTTATTGTACATAATCTCAGCTTCAAACAGGATTTTGTTTCGTGAAATTTGAGAGTTTAATTCTGAAGTTATTACAAGTTCTGTGAAGCCCTTAAAAGTTGAGTTGGTCCGATTTCTTGATCTCAATTCCATGATCAATAACCAAACGTAGGTAGCAATCAAAACAGTAAATGACAAGTAACTCATCTTCAGATGATAACTTCTATCGCTTACTTGCATTTTTTGTTCAGTGTTATTACCGGAAGCTCATTGAAAGTATCCAATCAAGCCAAAAAAAAAATAACTTTTACAATTGCCAGAAAAAACAATTTAAGTTGTTTTCTCTTCCAAATTTCATGTTCAAAGTTTCCAAACCGGAATGTAAGTACGTACGTTTATGAATATCTGACATGGTGTGGACCTTGATTGTAAAATTTATCTTGATACGCAATGTAATTTTCCCCAAAAATAACAATTGCAGCTACTGCCTCCGAGTCTCGTATTTTATCTATTCATTTTTATAATGAGAGTTAATACAAAAGCCCTTGAATTTTTTCTTTTATTTTAGAGCTGACACTGACTGAAGTAACACAACTAAAACCAGGGAAGCTGAGACTTCTAAAACTAAATATAATTGCTTATAATTCTTTCTTCAAATTGATCATATGTTTTGTTTTCAATAAGAATAATTGACCAATAATATCTTGAGCCACAAATAATTGTAAAATTAGTTTAGCAGGTTTAGATTTAAAGGGGCTAATGTCTTGGATGCATATCATCCTGGGTTAACATACTTCATCCGATGACCACAGATCGGACCAGATTGAAATTTGTGCTCCATTTTTAAAATGCTGTATCTCCGGACAGGAATACTCGAATTGGATACAACAAAGAGCATAATGAAGGGGAGAAGCTCTATTTTGATATTATTGATGATTTGATGAGAAAAATGGCCTGCTTATATTCTAAATATTTTTGTTTTCAAATCTTGCAATTTTATTGGCACACCCTGTATATGTGATTCAATCACATTCAAGTTTTCCAATCTGCTGATTTTTTCTATTAATATAAAATGTGACAAAAAAAACCACTTCAAAACTCTAAGCATCAATTGTTGAACTTCATAGTTGCCATGCATGTTTCGCATGTTTCAGGGTCACATCACGACATGTGGGTCGTCTCCTTGATACCATATGGTAGCTGATATCATTGTCATGGTAATTGTTGTGTAAATATTAAACCTGTTCCGAGATAGCATCCAAATATTTCTTTAAAAATTTAGTATTACTTTCTGTCCTACAACAAATAATGAAAAATCAATATGTTTTTGTTGTTGTTGTTTATGGTTTTATTTTTAATCACTAAATTCAACGGTTATAGCACAATATCCATTTTAGGCAATTCATATATGTATATTATATATAGTTAATTTATACATGTAACTTAGACCACTTGGGTCATAATATCCAAGACATAGGTTTTTGTCATTAAAAATAAACCATGTATCACTGGCTTCAACAACATAGTTAATAAGTTAATTTGTTCTTGGTGGAGGTTAACTTTCTCCATCTAATGTTTCATTTGGTTTAGCATAAAACGATGCTGCCTTACCAATGTTGTCCCTCCACATGCCAGCAGCAAAGCGCAAATTAATGCCTTTGCCATAAAGAACTCTAACTTTTTCAGACCAATGTTGCCAACAGTGAGTAAGATCTTCCACAATAAAGTATGATTCTTCACGAAGAGCTTGTTTTTTATTTCTCATGATGAAAGTTTTATCTTTGTATCGTAGCAACTTTACCAAGATGTGTCGTGGGCGTGGGGCCTTGTTTCCTTTCCCATGTTTATGCTTCCCATCCTGATGCGCACGCTCAATTTCAATATCATCTCGTCCAAATTTTGTCGCAGTGATATGATCCACAGTTTCCATCACAATTTCACTTGGAGCTTCCGGTATGCCAACCAACCTAATATGATTTCTATGTGATTGTCTTTCCAGCTTGTTGATACTCTCATATAATACCTGAGCCCGGTTGGCTTGACTATAGATGGACTGTAAAGCATTATCAGTTTTTATAAAAAGTTCCTTCAAACAAATAGTCTGCTTCTTTAGACTGGATTGTAAATCAGATATTTCCTCTCCTTGCAACTCAGCAACTTGACAAATATCATTTTTGAAGGTGTCCAATTCTTTTCTTATATCATTTTGTCCCTTGATTAGTTGATGCAAAGAGGCAATCACCATTTTTTCAAAGTCCTGTATTTCTTTATTTCGCACTGATGACTCCGTTGAATGCGTAGGTGATTGACACTCACTATCAGGCCTTTCACTGGCTTTCACGGGTGTTGAACTCGTCGCTGGATGAGGTGGTGATGATCCTGTTGAATGCCCAGGTGAATGCCCGGGTGTACATTCATCAGTACTATCCATGCTACTGTTCAAATTTACCACTGTTTTCTCACTGTTTGTGGACAAAATTCTGCCACTCCTGGTCTCCATCAACGTTCGAATCTAGCACTATACTGTCCTTGTATAATGTCCGTAATGATTAAATATAGAAATAATCGACCTAGGTGGCAAAAATAGAGACAATTTCTTAGTGTCCCGGAGAGCTGCACAAATGCATGTTATTCCATTGAGGTGCTTCTACGTTTTATGTGGAAAGAAGAATCAATTATGTTACGTTATGTTAAACTTCTTGCGCAGAACAATGAGGTAAACTTAAAATTTCAATATCCCATACAAACAAATTAGCAGTCAAAACAACCTAATTTAATGATCAGTATTAAAGGGTGTGTCCTATATTCCACTATCCATTGTCACCTTAAAGAATAACTGGAATTTGATTAATAATTTCCCACTGACATCCTGAGACCGGTGATTGTGAGATTTGATCAACTAGATGACCCTTAAAAATAACCCAAAATCTTACAGTATTGCTTTAAAGCAGCTGGTAACAACACATGAATAAATAAATTATGTGTGTTTCAAACACATCCAAGTTTTGCAATCTGCTGATTTTTTCTATAATGTAAAATGTGAAAAAAAACTTCAAAACTCTAAGCATCAATTGTTGAACCTGTTCAAAGAAAGCATCCGAATATTTCTTTAAAATTTTAGTATTACTTTCTGTCCTACACCAAATGTTGAAAAATCAATAAAAGTGGCTGTTGTTGTTTATTTGTTTTGTTTTATTTTTATTCACTACATTCAAAGGTTAGCCGGAACATGCTTTACCATCATCAAAATTTTTCTCCACAAATGAGATTTCTATACCATTACCACCAGAACTGTCAGATATCCATTAACATAAATGGCACAAAGTGTCTTTTGGATCAGATGATTCAGACAGAAACCTTTAATTTTAGTTTATATTTGACTCATGATTTTGCATGACCAAAGCAAACCCAACCCACTGGTTTTCTGCAGATTATTCTGTTCTTGCCAAATTTTTGGCTCATTTTTAGCAAGATACAATAACAACCTTTCACTTAAATACATTTATCTGGTGTGGAATATTTGAAAATTGTTTTCTTCATATAATTTTGTGAATGGATAAACAATATTAATTCCAATCATAAAAATTTCAATTTTAAAAATTTTGAATTTTGCCCTATTTGAATCATGGGATTTCAATATAAAATTTTCTTGGGCTTTTGAAATTGACCAAAAATTTTACTTTTTTATCCAATATAGGATTACACCATCATTCTGTTTACCTACTTATTTATCAATATTACCGATCTTGAGGTGGTTGTCAATTTCAAGCATTTTTTAATCAAAACAAAGTATACACTTCCATAATACAGCCAAATGGTTTGTTTTGATGTATGTCCTGATTATAGGAGTCACTCATATCCCACGGCAACACTATTATTTGCACAGCACCACAGTATGTGGCTAACTGAGTGAATAGCCTAGAAACACTGCTACACTGAGATAAAATAACAAATTCTCTGCAGCAGTAGAGCAGCATATGTATGCTGTTATCTTGTGCATTATAGGAGTACTGATTCAAGGGGTGATATACCCACTTCAAGGAGTATTTAGCCGACTCAGAAGTACCTGTACACTAAAGTGACTTGCCTCTGGGGCTATGCAACTATGATACCTCCGCTCCCATCAATATCCATCTCCTTTGGAAGTGTAACTACATCTTGAGCCTTGAACATGGATAATCTATATGGACAATCGGAATTATGCCTGTAGTGCCTTGTTTTTATCATGCAATGGCTCATTAAACCGTAAGTGAATTGTGACAAAGATGCTCTGCTTTTATTGTGTGTATAGAGAGCACATATCGTGTGCTGACTGGGCATTATATGTTGCTTTGCTTGTATTTTTAACCCAGACAACTGGCCGGGCAGGTGGGTGGGCATTACAAGCATACCAACTGAGGTATGCTGATTACGCTGTGCCGGGTATTATTAGTGAAATGCGAGAAAGATGTAGAGACGGAATACTCACAGCACCCTTTGGAGAACTCAGGTTTAATATCTGCACCTCAATGGTTTTGTTATTGAGGTATTTCAGTTTTAAGAATCATGTTTGAAGTTTAATTTTTAAGCTTTTAAATCTGTTTTAAAGACAGGTACGGTATGAAATTGAATTGGATTTGTACATAATGTCATTCAACAACAAAATTAATATGCGCTTCTTTGTGATGATTGTCTCATCAATACATGCTCCACTTGAAGTTTATGGAAGTATCATACTCCCGAATCATACTTCAAATACCTTGGTTCCATGATGGTATCAAGCAGTGGAGACTCAAAAGGGTTTAAAGAGGAGAAAGGGTCTTGCCTGCGCCTCCAGGGATAGAATTTGGAAGCTTATTATATATTGTCGATTGTATTTTTCAACGTCATTTCAGCACCCTTCCTCATAAGGTGGCACCCCTTTCCCTCTCTAGCTAGTGTGGGAGGGGGGGTAAAGTCCAAAAATGTCCCCCTTCCTACCTGAAATTGTTATAAAATGTTGGACTTCATTGTTGCAAAACTACGGCAAATGGCAAATTTTATTTTAAGAATTGACATAATATCTTAATTATCTAAAAATGGGGAAAACGTGGGGGCATTGGGGTGTGGGCTCCTTCCCTTCAATATCCTTTTTTCATCATATTTCTCTTTCCCTTTACCCTTTCTTTTCCTTCCTCTTTTTTCCTTTTCTCCTTCTTTTCGCTTCTTTCTTTTCTCTTTTTCTTCCTCTTTTTCTCTCTTTCCCTTCTTTTTCCTTCTTTCCCTCCCCTTCATTTTCCCCCTGGGTCCGTGAAATTTCCCTCTGAGAGCCTTCAGGGGGGCAACTTGCCCCCTCCCCCTAATTGGTTTTACAATCTTATCCCAGATTAACTTGGCTACAAAAACTCAAGACCTGTACAGCTTAATTTTATGATACATGTACAACCAGATAAACTGTTTATCTACCAAATGTACAAAGTCCATTTTTATGTGATATCTTATATCTTTAATACAAAATTAACTAACACTGGTCATATTTGTATTTGCCTCTATTATGATGAAAATGAAAGACAAATGGACACAGAAAAATAACAAGCTAATCATTCATTAAACCGTAACTGAAACTAGATATAATTAATTAACTTTCCCATCCTACTATTCATTCCTACAATGGTTACTTCCTGGTAATGAAGGCATATTTAATTTTCTTTTCATTTATATCTATTTTAATTTTCATTTATATTGATTTTAAAGAGACAATCACAGCTTCTATCAGTCACCGTAATATTTGGCGAATAAGAATCTTTTGGTGATATCTGTAACAAATCCAAAACGAGTTCGAAAAGGGGACTATAAAATGGGCTCCATCCGTGTGTATGTCCATGCATCTGTGATGAAAATGTTAACCTACATTGTTTGGAGTGAATCTCGGAAACCACATGCCCTACATTAACCCTAACCCATTTTCGTTTAAAAACTAATTTCTTGATTTCTCTCCGAGGTGTTTTTGAGTATCTAGTGCGGTTAGGGTTAGGGGAGTGAGCTCCAATATCCCTAACCCATTTTCGTTTAAAAACTATCTCCTTGGAAAGGCCTATATGAAAAATCCCCCTTTTCACCATGTCCGAGGTGGGATTCGAACCCGGGACCTGGCGCACCCCGTTCCCATGCCAAGCAATACCAAGCCACCGAGCAGGCGCTGCCTAGGCAGCAATTCGGTGCTCATACCTATCTACCGTCTATGACGTATTTGGACTTACGCTAATTTCTTGATTTCTCTCCGAGGTGTTTTGGAGTATCTAGTGCGGTTAGGGTTAATGACATTTGGTGACTGGGTAGGCCCGGAGCCAAACTGAATCCAGCAACAATTACGCTGCAAAATATGATAATTAAGTACCTACTTTACATAATATTTTTACAAATATGTTTGCATCCTTGAGAAAAATAAGAAAGTGTCAATTTCTAAATGTCAAAACTCGACAATAATGTAAAGCCTTTAACTTCAAAACTTGTCACCAGAATCAAGTGAAATTTTCAGCATGTAATGTTCATAAAGAGCATGCTCAGTAACTCACTTGTGGTTAAAGAAATTGCCCATGATTTTCAAAAATTTGAAATAAGTCTACAGACTCATAAACAATTGTACCTACTGAATAGTGGAAAAACATTCAAACATTTAAAAACTAAGAAATCAACATAATTAAAAATAACATACTTACTAGTATACCTGCGGTATCAAATTTGAGTCCCTTCCCCAACTTTTATACTCTTTGGCTATAGTTTCTTTAAAATATCACTCTTGGACCATTATAATACATATTTTTTCAGTTTTTTTTCACATCAAATAGATCTGAAGTTAAATTAGAGAATAAAAGATAAGATTTATTATTTTGCCTGTCATCTATTGTCTCATAATAATTGGGCGTACATTATTTACAATACAATTTTATCTTGAATTTCAACATTTCTTTGTTTTTGAGAAAACCATCACAGGGGTATGTTTGTATTGGCATGCTGTTGCTGCAACACCAAAAATTGTCATATGGGAAAAACTGAAATTTTGAAATTGGAATTATGGGCTTAGTCCGATTTTTCAAAATTTATATGTCATATAAAAGATGACCACTAAAGAAGTCTAAATTTCAAATTTCAGCTGAATCGGTCAAACCGTTTTGATTTTATGGGCAATTTTGTTTTTCAGAGCCGCCTATAAGTTACTGTATGAAATCAATTATGGTTACCATAATTATATACATTTTCATACATATCTCCGAAACGGAACATAACTCAGCCATGAAATTTCACATGGGTTATGAGAAAAATATGAGCAATATTTTGGTACCAAAATCTCAAAAGGTTTGAAAAAAAGTTGAATCAATCGGACCATGCTCCTTTAATTACATGTAATTAGTTCTTACACCTTATTTATTTCTTTACCAATTATGATGGGCTATTTATTAACACCAATCTTCATATTAAGATATTCCAGGAACAGCAAGATGTGGTGCATTTAACTTGAAAATTAAAGTAATAAATATGCATTATTTTGCTGTAGGACATTATGATACTGCTTCAAATGAAAAAGTCAAACTGTGACCCATTTCATTCCAATTGGTATTGCAATTGACAAATGTTGGTTATGAAATACGAAAATCTGAATATCAACGATATAAGATATTTCTAACTCAAATCCCTATTATGGGTCAGTTTCTTTCTTTCTGAGCTTTCAATGTTTGGTGTTATAAACCACCAAACATTTGACATAAAACAAAATACAAATGTGTAGGCCCTTTATTGATTTTTCATCACCAAGCCTCTGTTATTATTAGAAAATACACTGGAATTATATATCAGATTATAAGATATTACAAAGACTTGTCTCACCAAATATAGTTTTAATACAAGTTCAAATGTGAACTTAGATCCCTCAAATTCTCTCTCCAACTTTATTGTTTATCCACAATAACATTTACATACCTGAGACTCAAAATGAAACCTTACACCTGGTTCCTGTTTCAGAGAGTTATTCTGCTGCTTTTATTTGTACAGAAATAAATGAGTTTTGCTATTTTGAAGTGGGCTCCTAGGTCATTGATCTTGGACAAATTACATTGAACTCAATGCACTCTACATATATAATGGTGCAAAATAAAATTGGTTTAAATGCAGACAACTTTGCAAACCAGAGGCAAATAAACTTTCTCTTAACACTAAAAATCAAATGTCATGTTATTTGGAACTCATATAAAAATCAACCAGTATAGGAATGAATTAAAATTGTCACTTGATAATGTAGAAATAAAATGTGTCAATGCATGTAAATTTTTAGGTGTGACAATAGACCAAAATCTTACGAGGGAAAACCACATTAACCAACTTTCTAAAAAATGTTCTAGTAGCATTGGAATTTTATGTAAGATGAAAAATTTTCTCCCAGAAACAGCACTACTTAGTCTTTATAATACACTAGTGCTTTCTCATGTACATTATTGAATCACTGCCTGGGGCAGTGCAAGTAAACTAGCTAAAACGAAACTTCATATTTTGCAGAAACAGGCTTTGCGGGCTGTAAGTCATAGTGAATTCAGAAGCCATTCAAATCCACTTTTCATTAAATATAATCAACTAAAAATTTATGAGCTTTGTAAAATAAATATTGGGACATTCATGTATAAATATTGCAATAATCTATTACCTTCAACTTTTAAACAAATATTTACAACTAATGCAGATACTCATAACTATAATACTAGATTTGCCAGTAACTTCAAATGTCCAAATAATAAACTTGAATTTGGTAAGAAATCAAATCAATTTCTTATCTTGGAGTGGAAATATGGAATAATATTGCTGATGAAATTAAAAATACTGATAGTGTTAAATGTTTCAAAAGTTCTTACAAAAAGTATCTAATCTCCCAATATGATACTGAGATAAAATTTAGCTAATATTTTTTTTAAAAAATTTACAAAAAATGTATTAATGTAAATATAATTGTAAAATTATAATTATTTACATGTAAATGACTTAAAAGGAGTCTGAAACTAGACAGGCCTTCGGCCTATTTTCCAGTCCTCCTCCACATTGTTGTTTCAGTTGTATATATTCTCTTATGTAAATACTGTTATCATTGCAATTGTGGAAAAAAAAATGTTATGTTATGTTATGTTATGGAGTACCTGATGGGGAAAACACTTTTCAAGCAAAAATGGTCCATTGAAAAAATATGCAAAAAAAAAAATCCAAATTTGCTTATTTCAGCTAAAATTGCTATAAAATCTTGATATTTAGGCCTACACAGGGATGCCAGTTTTCAGACCAGGGCCTAAATCCAGGCCCGTCAGTTGTTAAAATTTACTCTGTTTTATTCATTTTCAGCCTATATTTGGACATTTTTACACCATTTTCAGGCCTTTCCTTCACTTCTTCAGGCCTTTAAATGTTCTGTCACTTACATCCTGCGTACAAGAAGCACACAAAATTTCCTAACATTTTAATGTTTATATTATCAAAAAAAGGACAAATTGAGTGTTGATTTATTTATTACTTACAAATGCTTATACTTGATCAATCATTTATTGTAAATATATATTTTTCAACTTTAACTCATTTATAGAATTTTCTTTTTTGTTGGTTGTTGTTGATTTGTTTGGATATCAGCAGCAGTTTTATTAAAGGTCAATTAGGGTTTACTCCTTATTTGTAAATCAAGTATCATACTCCTTCTTTATTATTCTTATTAAATAGAATTGTGTACATTGATTTATTTCTAAAAATAATTCTTCGTTTTCTAAAAATAACATTTTTTACCACAATTACAATTTACTTATATTGATAATTCATTGATTTTATAATATTCAGATTCTGTAAATTGTTTCAATAATCTTGTATGTACCATTTATGCATATTGCTGATTTAACCATCAATTATTTTCATTTTGTTTGTCTATAACACTATAATACATCATTATCAAATGTTTCCTCATGTTTGCATCTCTCTATACACCACTCAAATTTATAATCTAACAAATGGTTGCAAATTTGCTCAGAAACGGTATGAGTCATGTCCACGAAATCCAATTTCTACTGACCAGATAACTTTCAACCTTCAGTCTCTGCTTAGCTCTTGCTCAGAGCTGTCCACTACCCTCTGCAGAGACAGCTGGCTGGGCTCATTGCTGGGTCCGTGGGAGGGGCGGTCTGTGGGAACGGTACTAGTTCTAGTCTCTGCTTAATTACAAAAACCATCAGTTTGGCCATAGCTGCATGGTCAAGTTACAAGTGAAACTTCAATGTCTCAGTGTAATTATCACTGGTTGTGATTCAGACAGCTATATCAATATAATGATTATGGGCGGCAAGCAGCCACTCCTATCCCAGGGGGAGGGGCCAAGCAAAATGGTGTGCACACTGCACATGCATGACCATTTTTTTCTAGACATCCCCAAAACAAGTTTAACCCTATGGGCAAAATTACCCCTTTTAAACAAATTAGGGCCTATACGCATCCTTGCTAATTTTTGGCCCCTAAAAAAATTTCTTATCAGAATATGACCCTAAACAAGTTTATTTGTAGACCTATATGCAATAGATATAAATATACAAAAATGTATTCATGGGAATTTTTTGAAAACGAGGTGTTCATTATGTTCTTATATCTCTTGGTGAATTTAGCAACCCTTTTTCTTGGAAATCTGCATTTTTGATACCCTTAACGTGTCATGCACAAGACACTTCAACAATAAAAAACACCCCTTTTTATGTGTTTTTTGGTCATGTATGTGCAAACCACTATGGTACTCCTGACTCATGAATCTAATATATATCAATAATGATAATGATAATTGTAACTGATGCCAGATCTGATTCACTGATGACTTGGCCGTAGTAATTATGAAATTACAATTACTAAAACAAAAATGAAATTAGCAAAATAAATTAACAGTTGATATAATTATAATGATAATTCTGGGAATGGGTTTGTATATATTTCTCAGTAAATGGTGTTGTTGTAAAATTTACAATCCAAATTGGATGGCCAGTTGTTTTTTAATTAATATGTTTGTAAAACAAGTAAATCCATCCATATTTGGTAGAGGCAGTGCAGGGTTGCATCATTTTACCATAGACCACACATATTTGGTACAGTGTTCTACTCTTCAGTCTCTGAAATGAAATTGTTTTAGGAAGTCTAAATCAGGTGAAATTGGTGGAAACAAGGTATCAACTGCATCTTATAGTTCAGTTAATTTTGGAGAAGCCATGGTCTGCCTAAAATTTAATAACGTTCAATTCAAAGTGCCCAAATGATGTTCAATTCAAAGTTGTTCACAAAATTACATAAAGATGTCCTTCACACCTAGCAACTTACCAAGGGGACATGTCAAATTACTTGTATAAAATCATCATTGATGATAAAGATACTTCATAATAACATTTGAGTGTGTCCCAGTAAAAAACATTAAAATCTTTGCAGGGGTGTGATTTGCCCGGATTTGTCTTGATTTCAAGACTTTTTGTAATATATCCCAGGATTTTTTCAAGAGTAAATCGCTAGAAAAACTGATCACACAAACTGGAAAAATCATGATAAAGGAATTTTAATCCGAAACTGCCTCTCAAATGATGTTTCCTGCAATATTTAATGTGTATAAACCCTGTAACTTGGACCTTCAGCCATGAAGACGCTCCGCTCGCATTGCTCGTTTTGCTCTATTAAATTCTTCGAAAACCTCAATTACAGCCCTGTCTTTGCTTGTAAAGTTTCTGGCTTTACCAGATAGCCAGAAAATATGTAAGGATGTCATTTTATAGTCTACGAAACAGTTTTCAACATTTGATTCATTTCAATCAGCAATCTAGGAGCTATGCTTTGTCAAATATTTGGTTGTTAAATTTTCATGATTTTTAAGTTCCCTTTGAATGAAGTTCTATTGAGTCTTGTCCTTGATCTGCTCACTCAACTGTATCATTGTACTATTTTATTATGTGCATGCTATCTTTTATCTATGCTGAAATATTGAACAAATTTGATGAATAATGATACAAATATGATAAATTGTCCAAGGTGATCCATTTTTATTCCATTCAGAAAAACTTCTGCTATATGACCAATAATCATGACATTGGACCATCTGGACAAGAATCCACCCAAATATTGGATTATAAACATATCTTTTGCTGTACACTACCGAATGAAATGAAACAAACGGTATCTTAAATGTCAATTCATGGACTATAAATTGCAATCCATTAGATCAAAACTGTCACGCCAAAGTATGGTCACACTTAAAACAACAATATAGATGCATCAAAATGTTTCAAAATAAAAAATGTTTACTTTAGAGCAATACTATGAAAGTGTTAATTTTGGGTTCGTTTTGGGGAGATATTAATAGAATCCAAATGATTTGGCTTAAAAATGAATGGATTCCACACCTATTAGTATAGGGAATCAAGTATGTACTTTTTATCTATGTTTCTGTGGCAAAACAAGTTTTTGACAAAATACATTTGAAAACGCTTAAGGCTGGGGTAGACCTTCAACTAGCATAAATGGTTTTTGTACTCTAACTCTCAAACTAATTGCATAGAATATATAAAAGTATACATTTTAAGAAGTGGATTTTTACCCTGAACATAATGGTGAT
>JXSR01S010996.1:56127-66505 GCA_000969725.1 Ophiothrix spiculata
AATCGCACTCACGAAGGAGCGAAGATAAACATCCGACTTGATGAATAAAAGATGAGATCCACACACACAGTATATTCCAGGGTTCATATTCAAACTGCCAGACTAATATCAACCAAACCAAATACAGAAAGCTGCCGAACTCAGTGGATTGTTTAATGACATTTCTACTGTCAAATTATGTTAAAGTTTCCTGCCATGGTCACATTTCAATTCCTGAAAGGCCAGGGAACAATAACTATACAGTTTTAGGGTAGGAAATCACAACCAATGTTACTTATTTAGGGGTGCAAATTTATGTCTTAAATTTATGTATTTAGGGTGCTCTTTGTGGGTCCGTATGTGATACCAATTTCATCAATGACAGTGAGCCCCCTCATTTCCCCCACCCCTCCCCCAGTAACAATCACACCCCAAAGCTTCTTCACAGATTTTGTTATTATACAGAATTGTTCCATGTCTTACATTTGACCACCTTAGCTTTTTTTATTTTGGAAAATTCTATTTTTTTTTTCTTATTCAGAATATTCATAATGATCTTCAAAACATGTACGAGTCAGAAGTTCTTGAAAAAGAACACAAAATAAAAAAATGCAAATATTTGCCATAAAGACATGAAACTTTTAGCGGAAACACAGAATGAAAAACAACATACACCACACCCAAACTACCATTTTAATTTTAAAACAATATAATACTCCTCAAAATACGCAAGATGAATCGCACTCACGAAGGAGCGAAGATAAACATCCGACTTGATGAATAAAAGATGAGATCCACACAAACAGTATATTCCAGGGTTCATATTCAAACTGCCAGACTAATATCAACCAAACCAAACACAGAAAGCAGCCTATAACTCAGTGGATTGTTTAATGACATTTCTACTGTCTAAGCTGCCATGGTCAGATTTCCATTCTTGAAAGGCCCATGTTTTTCCTCATTTATGTACAACCCGGTGGGAGAGGGTACTTGAATTATGAATTGATAGGGACGTGCCACTAAAGATCTAAAACCCATACCCAGGATTTTTATATATTTTTTGGAAAAGGGACCCATGACTATGGACTGATTGGAGCAGCATATCACAATATACCTTAATATATGAGCACCCTCCCCTCGATCCACCGGCTCTACCACTACTGTAAAAGTAGAACTTTTTTTAGTTTTGTACATTTTGCAAATTAATGATCAAATGCAAAAATAAAAACTTGAAAAATATAATTTCATATTAAGCCAAATATTATTTTGGTTATTTTGCAAAATATTAAACTCATTTTTTTTATTCCTGTTTTTTTTTTATTCCTGTTTCTTTACATCTTGAAGTTACTAGATCTGGATAAAGAGAAAAAACAAAAAAGAGAGAAAATTAAAAAAGTAAACTATACAGTTAACCACTCTTTCAAATATTGAAAGAGAGATGTAAAAAATATGAGTTATCCCAAACAGAGCCATACCAAATCATTCACCGTAAATGAAGCCCTTTCATCTGCTCGGAAGATGATTGAATTGTGCCATCATCTTAGCCTAAACACAACAGGGGTATCAAAAAGTTTGAAAGACCAACCAGAACAAATAGTGCCAGGAACGTAATTTTATTAAGCAGTTCTTTACGCATATTTATATAGATATTGTGCAAAGTTAAAAATTCCTCCCAGTTTAAACTAACTGTCCAAAGATCATCATTGCAGAGGTCTTCTATATTGCAAAAAATCCATCAATTGTATGTTGCTTAAAAGCAACATTATTAGGTCGTTCATGTTTCATTATGACATTGTGACATTTTTCATTGTCCGATTTCTATCAATTGGTACTTTAATACAAAGGCATCAAACAATTAAACTTTGAGCATGTCATTATAGATTCGCTGGGCACTGTAAGTGTAACCCCTGAATGCAAAGACTTCATCACAAAGCGTGTTTCAATTATCTCCAGATTGTGTAGATGCAGGGCAGGTTGATGACATCTATTGCCAAAAAGCAAAAATACTTCTTCGACCAATTTTACAAATAATGTACATATGGTAGGGTAAGTGACTATTCTGACCAAATTTCATCGATATACCTCTTTCTCTTCTGGGTGATTTGTAAAACTTTTTAATATCCCACACATGTTTGGATCCAAATGTCACGGCTGTCATAAAGAGAACCTCAGACATGTCATCGCAAGATTTAATTAAATTAGATCTGCATGTAGGAAGTTTAATCTGAGGTTAAGAATAGTGATAGAAAATGACTCTCAAGCAATAACGTCAACATGATAAGTTTAAAGGAAGATTTTGATTCATCTGACAGTTTAAAAATGTTCATTCATAGTTATTTGTGGGTGCAATTCTATTTTCCATATAAGGTTTGCTTTTCTAATATAGAATTTTAAGTTTTTATCATGGATCATTAACTCAAATGTTATCTGAACAAATTGATAATCAATATCCATCATTTTGGGCAGCAGCGGCGACAGCCTTGGACAGGATTTCAACTTGAATTAGGAATTAGTTACCCATATCAAAGTGTATTCTTCACTTCCTGAAGAATTCTATTGCTAAAACATGGTTTGAGAACAATTTATTTAGGGTTTAAGAACTTTTTAGTTTATCAAACAGAGATTCAATTAATGGCAGAACTTTCAATGCCCGATAGTCATAGCAAATGCTCAGCACGTTCACAGTATGTAGTATTTTTCGAAACAGATTAATTGAAAAAGGCAAGGCAAATCAAATCAAACAATATGAGAATATATCAATTTAATTAATTTCTGTCTGGCATACAGCACAGAAAGTCAGAGACATAAACCATCATCAATCTGTCTAAATGTGTTCAAAGTCCATATTGAATTTGTTCTAAATGACACTTACAAGCATTACGCTAGATGCAAAATGGGGTCGTAAAGTTAGCCAGCAAATAGACAGAGTAGATAATGGCCCATTTGATTGTACCCTGCACAGTACCTGGGGGCACTCCCATATGACCATATCTCCGTGGAGAGCAACTGCAGACCAATAGACCCCTTTTTTATTGCTAAGCTGACACCCAATGACCCCTTTTTCCAGACCCTCTAGACCAATGCCCTATTTTTTCCAAGTCTTACACTTCATGACCCCCTATTTCCTGTCAGTCTAATATCTCTAATTCTTGCCCTCTTCACAATCCAAAGAGGCGTAAACACTAAAAAAAACAGCTATCCTTATTTCAGTGCCTGTGGATTTCAGTGCTAACAGTGACACTGTAGCCAATCATCCAAGCTTGCATGTATATTTAGGATTCTCACACTGAATGACTACCTTTTTTGACCAAAATCCTACACTGAATTCCACTTGATTTGCCATTGAGGTCGGTACATGCCAGTCACTTTTGAATGAGTGCCCCCCCCCCCTCCCCCCTACTATCAGTTTATAATCGGTGTTTTTAGTTTCAGAAAATATTATGATTTTATCATGCAGCTAATCAAAGCAGATGTCACAATTTGAGACCTAGATAACCACATGAATACCACACAGTTGGTAACTCAAAAGTGTTAAAATGAAGCACCCCTTGTCACCCAATGACTTTTGATTTTTTTGGTTTATTTGGTTTGCCTTTGGTAGATATTAATACCCTCAAAACAATTTGGTTTAATATGCTTACTTTTTTTGTTATGACCAATGTTATACTTTCGTCAATTATGTGTCTTTTTGTAACTTGCACATTTGAGACAATGATGGTCATGTCCAGTTTTAATATAGCGATACCCCCCTTTGGCTGCCACAAAAGTCTGGGGATTTATAGTGTGCTATGCATCCCAGATTTGTAATTCCACATGGCCTCTGTACACTTTACATGTGTTTGCTGACCACTTGGGCCCAAGTAAGCTCCATTCCACACCAAGCATCATTTGAGGTTCTACGGCAACCTCTAGGGGCGCTGAACCTTGATCAGCGCACATATGCACCATCGCTGCCCGGATCAGCTCCAAGTGTTTCGTACAGGTTTCCAAGAGACATTAAACAGTTAGCTCGTTGTCCAAGGGAATATCAAGCACACTCAACGTTCGGCACCTGCGGGGTTCGAACTCGGGACCATTCGCGCCACAAGCGTGCGCCTTACTATTCAAGCTAACTTGACTGCCAACGTAGATTCATTATAAAAATATATACTGACTTGAAGATCTCTGGTTTAAAAACTATGGACCTGAAGTGACAAACATTTAGCAAATTTTACTGAGGGGTGCAGCTCCAAAGCAAAATAGCTAAATTTACACTAAAGTATCATAGTTTTAATCATGCCAGAGATCTTACACATATAATGTTTTGATGTGAATGCAATTCTGTGTGTGAAAGTTGCTTCATGTATGAGGCCTGGGGGGTACGAGGATGTGCCGCAAATTTGGGTAGCCAAATCAGGCTCTCTGGTATGCCAATGGGTCCTTTTTCTTTGCAAAATGTGGTATTTTGATGGGTCTGTTTTTCAAAATTTTCTAAAATTTGCATTAAAATGGTGCAAATTTTGGAATTTTTTCTAAATTTCAAATGAAAATCAGGAAATTCCTGCCAAATTAGCGTAAATTTTCGGGAAAAAATGAAATTTTGTATAAACTTGACCCAAAATTTTGGGGATTTGGTATATGGATGGTCCCTTTTTCTTAAAAATTTGTATAAACATGGGTGGTACTTCAAATTTCCCAGACAAGCACTAGCTCAATTTGATTCTCAATTCACAGTATTTATGTTGCTAACAAACGTCATGGTTTATATTGCAGGAAAGCACTCAATTTCAATATTAATACATCATCCTGCTTGCCTAAACAATCAATCTCTACACTGTTTACTTCGTAATTCATACCTTACTCAACCCACACTTCAGTAAATGAGAATATGAAACACTATGATCTCACTCACAATATTAGGAAGGATACCCTGGTCACATAACCTTGCGACGATGTTACGATGTGTTTTCGGCGTCATACCAGGTAGATTTCAGCGGACACCGAGCCGGTGTCCGACCGGACACCGACCAGTGTCCGAATGGTGACCGAAAACCATAGAGACGCCAGAAGCATGTCGCAAGAATTTAATTCTGAATTAAAGGGACTAGCCTAGATTCCACTTAGAATTAAAAACTTGTGGAAATGCTTTAAATAAAAGTGTAGTAAAATCCAGAAAAGTACAAAAATGTAAACAGAAATGGCTCAAATTGACAGCAAATTGATTTGCAATATATCTATATGTGATGGTGGTGTGACTATCCAGTGTTTTTTTAATCCTAAATTTGTACCTCTGGCTGGATTTACCAGATAAAAGATCAAATGAAGCTCTTGGAGATAAGTTAATTCATATCAAAAGAGAAACAATTTTATCAAAAATAATTTTGTTTACCCATCACAGGTGTAGAAACAAGATCTTTTTTAAGATTTAAAACTAGACACACCTTTTCAACCATTTTTTGTCGCCGGCGACAAAAAATACAGCTACAGCTGGTAAATAATTTAATTTTTCTCCTCTGTTACACAAATTCAGCAGAAATTACTGGTAGGATATGTAAGTATAATCATATACTATCCATACATTTGAAAAAAATATATAGTCAGAAAATCAGCGGACAGGATCTAGGCCAGTCCCTTTAAAACCTTGCGGCTTGTATACAATGTCTTCAGTTAAATGGTCTAATAACCACCGGAGACCGACCAGTGACCGACCGGGCATCGCTAGAGCTTGCAAGCATTCACCAGTGTCATACCGATGTCACACCGGCGTTGCGGCCTCCTTTGGCTTACCAGACACTGGTCGCCTACCAGTGGTTATGTGACCAGGGTGTAAGTATACTTAAGGTCCCATCCAAAATTATAGGGTTAGGGTTTTTGTTTGGGTATGTTTAGGGTTAGGGTCATGCAGAGTGAGTTAGGGTCAGGTCATAGTTAGTGAGTTAAGGTCGGGTCATGGGTGAAGTGGGACCTAACGAATATCTTTTCCCAATGTAACTGCTACTTTTCTCACTTGTCATTGCTTCCAAAAGCACATAGCAACTCAATATAAGGCCAAAAAAAATAAATTGTTATGTTGCCCTCAGCGACCGACCCTATTCAAATTTAATAAAATATATATATGTGTACCGCCGCGGCAAAAGGGTCCAGTTGTCGACTCCTACTTGTTGCTCATTGTAGCATATCTGATGTATACAAATACCATACATTAGATATGCTACAAGGAGCAACATGTACGAGCCGACAACTGGACCCTTTTGCCGCGGCGGTACACATATTAGGGTCGGGAAAGCACCCAATTTTGCTCAGATTGGGTGTTTTTTGAGAAAATATTGTAAAAATAGTGGAAAATGCACCCAAATTGGTACTTTAGGTGCTTTTTTAAAAAAATTATTAAATAAAAAATTATTTTCAGTCCGACCGACTCACTTTTTCAGAAATCCCACTTTAGGGCAACACAACAATTATTTGTTTTGGCCTAATAGAATGACAGATACAGCATCTCAGTCTGATAGTGTTTTGCAGCTACATCTTCAAACCTTGCGGGGGAGCTGGGTTACTTGAAGAAACCATGCATACATGTTGGACAAAAACAAAATCTTCAACAAATTGAAATTGAAAAATAATGAAAATTAACATAAACTTGATGTGATTTACACTTCTATGTTGGATAAAAACAGTCAAGTACCAAAATTTGGAACATTTCTAATCAGAACCTTTGGGAAATCAAAAACAAGATTCTCATTTTGCATTTTGATCTTGGTATGACTACTGCTATTCTTAAGTATTATTATTGCTATACGTCAGAAAAGGGGTTATGTTTCCTTTATAAAACAATGCATTTAAATGTAATGCAATTGCAGATAACCAAAAGAAATTTCAATTTTGTATAAGATTTTCTAATAAAGCCAATTTTAAATTTGTTGTTGCCAATCAGTGTTCCTGCTAAGGCCATATGCCGGGGCCATATGGCGCGGCATTGGCGCAGGAGCGGTGAAAATTGGTGCAACAAGTTTCTGAAAATGTGTGAGAAAGATATTTTTCTAGCTTTATTGATCCAATTTTCAACTACAGCTCATGATTTTGGTGCAAGCACCTCTTCAAACTTTGTCAAAATTGCTCGAATTGGGGCAAGCTCAAAAACCTTAGCAGGGATACTTTCGCCAATGATATTATGAAAGAAAAGTTATTATTATTTGGATGTATGTAGAGGTTTAATTTTACATGAAACTTTGCATGTTGCCATTCATACCCTGACACTTCATATGATGCAACATTCTCAAAATATATAGAAAAAATTATGTTAAATTTGATCAATGCCCCTTTAATGAAAGACAATAAATACAAAAGTTGGATTGTTTTGATAGCTAAAACTATACAACTCCATAGTTAACATCCCAGACAAGTACTCAAATTCATTTTAATTTGATATTCTGCTTGCTCATCAATCCATCCATAAACTGAGAATTTCAAAATCTATACCTTACCCAACAAACACTTCAGTAAATGAGAATATGAAACACGATAACCCCACACACAATATTGCAATATAACTGCTACTTTTCTCACTTTTCGTTTCTTCCAAAAGCACATTGCAACTCAATATAATAGGATGACAAATAACACATCTCAGTCTGATAGTATTTTGCAGCTACATACCATACCCAGGGAGGGAGCTGGGTAACTTGGAAAAGATAAAACAGAACTGATGGACAAACTCCAAAGTCAGTATCACAATTCTTCAGACAATGTCTCATCCAGAGTGCAGGACCAATTGTTTACAGATGTGACCGGTATCCTGCAAGTTGTGGTCACATGATCGATTTTGTCCACAGAATTTTGGTAGGCACTTTTAGCTATTTGACTATTCTTGTTTAAAATAATGAAAAATAACAATTTAAAATACATCTATTATCATATGTTACTTTAAAATGATAAAAATTGTAAACAAATACATAAAGATATTATTTTACATGGTAGCTACTTGAACACAGACACTTTTTCAAATTCAGGTTGGACCACTGTTTGGCAATTGTAACAGGCATTTTGTGCTGCATATGTATTTGAACAAGCCTAAGTGAAACAGTTGATACACGGGCTGAATCATGATTTCAAAACCGCCACATTCTCAGGGCTATATCTCAAAAGATATTCAGTATTTAGTCAGTTTTTACACAAGCATGATTTATATATTCATTAAACCGATATAGCTCTAAACATCTTTTGAGAATACTGCCCTTAATATTCATATATCCTCACTTACTAAAAGCACAGAAACTTTGAAATAAAAAACAGAAAAATTAGCAAAACAATGGCCTGTGGTGATAACAAAATCCTTATAGTGCCAAGAACATTCAAATGTATAGTAAGAACAGCAACCCACAAAAGTAGTGCCACTTCCAAACAAAAGTAGCTCCCCACCCTTGTGACAATCCATATCCCAGCACTAACAGATCCCAGGGAAATCCAAGACGATTCCTAGATAGACATAACGGCACCCCACAATAGTAGCACCGCTTTCAAACAAAAGTAGCTCCCCACCCCTTGTGACAATCCATATCCCAGCACTAACAGATCCCAGGGAAATCCAAGCTGATTCCTAGATTTTGTTTCAACTCCCTTAACAATACGCGTAACCTTTCCAAAGCCAGATGAGACCAAATGTAATCTTATCATGTCTGTTTTTGTAAGAAAATTTGGATACATAAAGTATGAAACATCAAAGCAATGCTTTTGTTTACTATAAAACAAAAAAATAATTGAATTTCATTAAATGTTACAGGTGAGGAGAGTATTCGTGTTTTGGATATCAGCACCAGAAAATGTAATACTATATTGAACAGAATCCTTCAGATATTACATAGATCTTTGAAATAAGTCTCAAATTTTATGAGATATTTTTTCATTTAAAGCAAGTATCTAAGATTTGAGATTTGAGATTTGAGCTACAACATTTTAAAATGAATATTTTGACTAACTAAAGCTATCCAAATATTTTTTCTCCTTGTTTTTTCATGATGCAAATGCACCAAATACTTTCCTGTACTAATACATGAATGAGGAATTAAATTCGGGATTTCCGGGTACCAAATTTTTGCCCATGATTTTCCATCTACCTGTACAACTTTTTTTTTTAAATCACCCAATATCCCAAAATTGGATGCTTTTTGAGCACATTTTTTTAAATGTTTTTGATTTACTAAACTGGGACTTTCAATCTGTGATATAGACCACTCAAACACTTTACCAAAATCTGTGAAAAAGCACCTCAAAAAACCCCATTCCATGATATTTTCCTTCAAATCTTGATTTTTCTTGTGTTCCAAGTCTGAATATAAAGAGCAAATTTTGCAAATCCTGATAGTGAGTAGGAAAATGCAAATGCCAAAAACACACAGGTCAGTACTGATTTAACAAAACAAAACAAAATTCCTATTGCAAGCTGTAAGCATGTGCCAAATCCAGACAGAAATTTGCCATTTGTGAAAGTGTTAGAAGTCGCGCTACTAACCCTAGATCTTTGTCACCTTCGCCAGCTCTGTCAATTATTTCAAGTGTTAGTTTTCACAATTAAAGCTACAAATCAAAGCAGATTTATTGTTTATATAAAAGTTGAGATTCATATGTAATGGCAAATACTAAAATTGGTGATGGAATGCTGTGCTACACAAATTTAAAGTGGAGGATCCAGTGGGTGAGGAGGGGTGCCAGCCGAAATTCCCCAACACCACCCACCCGTGAAAATTTGCAAAATCATGCAAAATCAGCCTAATTTGGACAATTTGGGGGTACAGAAAAATTGACAATAAATTGTTAAAGGTTGATAGAAACTTTTACTAGCATTACTTTAATATTTTAGGCTTAAATCACAGCTGATAAAACTTTGGCCCATGTGCCACCCATTATTAAGTTACGTGGTTACCACGTAACTTACTGGTTTCTTGCCATTTCTTAAGTTACGTGGTTACCACGTAACTTATTGGTTTCTTGCCGTTTCTTTAAGTTACGTGGTTACCACGTAACTTATTGGTTTCTTGCCGTTTCTTTCTTTCTTTCTTTCTGGCAACGGTTTCAACTCAAAAACGATGAATCGGATTTCGACCAAACTTGGTCACAAGCATCTATGGGTGACAAGCTAAAAAACTTATCACTTTTTGTGACCTCAAGTTTGACCCAGATGTCGCAGGGGCAAGGTCAAATTTTCAACTTTGTCTGATTTCAACGTTTGAGGTGTCAAATTGTTCGTCTCTGACCAACGATCAAAAGTGTCAACAGTCACCCCGTCGTCCAACCCTTCCTTGGCGGTCAAAGGTCAAAAGAAAGGTTAATGGGGAAGTCAAATTATCAACTTTGTCCGATTTCACAGGTTAAGGTGTCAAATTGTTTGTCTTGGAACAGCGATCGAAAGTCTCCATGGTGACCCCGC
>JXSR01S010998.1:17144-28267 GCA_000969725.1 Ophiothrix spiculata
CTATATATTTGACTCTTGTTGGTGAAAGGGTTAGCGTGATATTACATAGGCTGGAGGGAGGTCCCACTTCTTATCAAATGACCCCAATTTCTCAAGAGTATAAAAGCATCATTTTTATGATCTTATTAACTTTAAACTGGGTTTCTATATTTCTATAATGCCAAGAAGATGTTGTTTTAGTCAAAGATTTTCTAGATGTTTTACTTCCTCATATAACAAGAACCATATCAATACGTCTCTTTTTTCTGGAATCATGTCTGATGCTTTCAAATTGTCTCACAAAGTGTCACTACTGAAAAACAAAACCTTAATTATAACCAGCTCGTAAATTACACACTGTAAAGTAAAACGCACTCATTTTGGAACAGGCACTCATTTTACCACTTGATTTAGCACTTATTTTGGAAAATGAGTACTGAAACAAGTGTTTTTGGAGAAACAAAACGAGTACCAGTTCCAAATGCTTTTTACTTTAATAGTGTGATAGATCTGGCTGTTACAAACTTAAGGCACAACTGTGAAACATTTCCGATAGAACTATTGGATTCCGATAGACACATTATTGTTTTTCTCATATACATGATGATTCTTAATCAGTCTTTGTTTGATAAATATTATTATTTTACTTTGTAGGACTGATATAAGAATAAAAATGGATCAAAATTTTCTGACACTGATATGTTGTTTTTTTCCTAAAAAGTTGTCTGAATCCGATAGCTCTGTTGTATTTATAACACAGTTACGCCTAAGTTTCCCTTTTAAGGTATTATAGAAAGAATTGTTTCAACTCAAATCAAAGAGTATTACATGTCTCAAAACTTGTATTCTGCCAATCAATCTGATTACAGACAATATCATTCTATAGAAACTGCAATCTTGTGTGTTACAAATTATATTATAATCCTTCTCGCTTTTGATAAACGTGTTGAAGCTGTTATTGTATTGCTGGATTACCAAGCACCATTTAATACGATCAATTACAATATCTAGGGCAATGAATATCAGAAAATCACTAGTTCAATTGGACGAGTGGATACGGCATAGATCTTCAAAAGCATCAGGGCACTTACAATCAATAGCACAACATCGAAACATCAAGCCAGTGACTTACTAGCTATGATAAATCAGGCATGAGAATTGGCATTTCATGAAAAAACTGAAAGTGGTGAGAAAAACTGAAAAAGTGTGTGAAATTAGGCAAAAACGCTCCAAAATAGGCTGAAAATAAACGAAAACACGTAAATTTTGGCAACCAAAAAAAACTGAAATCCTTTTAAAAACTGAGAATTCTCATGCCTGGATAAATGCCTTTACCACACCTCTTCGATATTTATAAGTCTTTTTATTGGTCAAATAGTGGAGACGCGTAAAAAGTATTTTTGACTACTTTTCCATGTGTGGGTTAATATTCAAGAACATCCCCACGGTGATGCGTTTACGCATTGCGTCTCTGTATTTTACACACACGCGGGGAAAGTAGTAAAAACTTCTGCATGGTACTACCGTATGGCTCATGGCAATTAAGTGCTAAATTTGTTAACTTTTTGATTTATTTCTAAGTTATATTTTGACTTTTTTGAGGTGTAGTAAAACAAATACAACATGGTTTATTTCGGAGAAGCATTGCAAAACACTGTCCCCTCGGTGTTGGATGATCGAGACTTCTTCCCTTGGCTGTGCCTCGGGAGGAAATCTCGACCATCCAACGCCTCGTGGACAGTATTTTGCGATACTTCCCCTCAAACCATGTTGTATTTGTATAATATCTGTTTTGCAGTGTATTTTTATTTCGTACCTGACAATTCCCGGGATAGTTCCACAAAGTTGAAAATGATAATACTGAGTGCGATGACCAACGATTGGCCCGATTCTACTCCATTGATTCCTGAGAGAATGTTGATTGCATTAGTACAAAACACAGCCAGCATACCCATGTAGATATAGTACAGCACCGCTGAAAAGATACACGGCAAAATGTATCATTTGAATTATGAATCTGTTGATCAATTACATTTGAAAACTTGTACATAATGATAAATTGAAAATGGGTTAAAAATAAAGTAAATTGAAGGAATTTTGTATATGAACAGAAAACAGGTCTAAACCCATGGGGGCACTCACATATGTGGGTAGGATACATATGTCCTGTGGTCAAGACCCCTTTTTGAGGCCGCCAGGTCACTCAATAGATTCAAAATTTTCAGCGTGACTCAGTTCTTTTGACCCCGTTTTTCAGGAATACTACAACATTTTAGCCTCAACTGCAAAAATTGATCATGAAATGCAAACATTTTCAGCTCAGGAGGCTATTTTGGCCAAAATTTCAGTTCACTAGACCCAAAAAAAATCGGTCTCAAAGGTCCATTCTTTTACAGAAATCAGTTCACCTGACCCTCATTTCGACGCATACCTACCACTTTCAAAATTGAGTGCCCCCTCTCCCTGGATTTAAACCTAAAAATTCTCATACCGTCTGACATCAGCATTACATGTAAGCAGGATTTTAAAGGGTAAACTTCAGAGCTTTCAGGGTCAAATAATTCCTGGAAATAGAACCTGAGAGACTGTAGTGCACAATCAGACAATAATAACTGCGCATCATCTTTTTGAGGTCATTGTTTAAAATCGGAGGTGTTTGTTTTGGGCTGAGGTACTTTTCTGAGGGAGCATAGCTAAGCTCCTGAAGAAAAGTACTGACGCACAAAACAAACACCGACGATTTTAAACAATGACCGAAAAGATGGTGCAAAGTTATTATTGTCATTAATAACCGTCTTTCACCATTTTTTAATGCCTTTAATGCGTGATTTTATAAAGAAATACTTTAGTAAACTTATTTCTTTCTTAAAGTTCTACTTATCCTTATAAGAGAATTTTGATCAGTCCAAGCATGACGATCATTGCGTAATATGATAAAGGTAGCCAGAGAGCCGTCAAGCCGTCTTTTGGACGGCCTGTTATGATAAAAGACGCCCTGTCAATTGCATAGGCCGTCCAATAAGGCGTCCAAAAATACGTTTTACCATATGAAATTCGATGTAGAATGTTAGAATTTATCTTCAATAATCATCATCATCACAAAATCTGACCAATTTATTGTACTTTATGAACTTAAAATGGGTTTTATATCGCGTTTTTTCTTCGTTCGTTCCCCAGTGAGTCGCCATTTTGTTTACAAACTAGCGCGAACATAATCCTTGACTTCTTTGTCAAGTATGAATATTAATGATGCTGACGTCACGATGTTTTGATTGAAGCCGGCCTGTTTGCCCGGCCGCGAATTTGGACGCCCTACTTTCAAATCCTGGCTAAAAGCTTGCACATATGTATGGTGCATATGCGGGCTTGATTGGCGTTTAATGAGAAAATGTATTCAGCACTAATGACATCACATACGCAGGTCATTATACGAAGTCATTGTAACCTGATAATGACCACGCAGTTGTTTGCGTAAAAGCAGAAATAATCTTACTAGATTGGTTCGCGCTATTACGCAGGTTATTAATGTTCTGGAAAAACTTTCAGAATGGAACTAGACCATTTTTTTTACTTCATTTTTTTACTTGCACAGAATATTTTTCCATGTTCAGAATTTCCCTTCTTTATTTGTCAACCCAAAACAAATTCAACTTGGGTTTAAAAAGTTAAATAGGATAAAACAAAGAAAAAACTATTTTGAAATTTTGACATTTCCAAACCTTGCTATGAAGTGAGTGCCTCATATACTATGCAGGCGCCACACCACAATAGAGCTTCCCATTGACTTACTGTACAAAATGGCTTCCTAAAATCAGCCCAGAACTCAATAATAAAGCAACTGGTTGCTTCAACACTGCCTTTTCTCAGATGATTTTGGTCTCTTCTAACATAAAATGATGATAAAAGTACACCTTCAAGGCAAAATTTTCAAGATATTGGACGCTGAAGTATAACGCCCCCTATCACTGAGAGCTGAATTTTGTATTTCCAGAATCAAGTGCAAATGAAGGAAAATCCTTTAAATTTTACCAAATTAGTCTGGAGATCAAAAATGGCATCAGAGTATCTTTAAATAAACCTAACTTTATGATTAGAACAAAATATTGACCAAACATATTGCCCTTCCATACGGTTTGAAGTCCTGTTTTTAGAAGGGCAGTCAATTTTGCCGATTTTAGAAATGCCGGATTGCGAGTGCTAGTTATTTAGTGGTGTGCGCCCTGCAAAGGCTCTATTTACTTACACAAATCAACATCATGTCCCAGATATTCTCTGAATGGTTTTGGTACAATGACAGTGGTGGATCCGTAGTTCACAATGTACACCATTAACAATGGTAAAGTTGCTATCGTTGGCAGGGTTAGCTTGTGACGCCATCGTAGCTCCAAAACATCATCCGCAAAGCCTAAGAACACCATGCAACAGATTGACAACAACGCTGCGATGAACTCAACAAACTGGAAAGAAAGGGGAAGAAATGTTTCACAATAAGATATTTTGAAACTGCCAACTCAAAAAATTAAAAATGTACTGTTGACCAGTTTGTGAATCAATCGCCATTCTTGAGCTAAAAGTCATTTGCTAAACTACAGACGCTCTAGGCCCTTTCAAATTTACTTTTAACTGATTGACCTTGACCTCAAAAATGCATTCCGCAAGCTTTTAACCTTAGCTTGTGTTTTGTTTTCTCCTGAGAGGCAAAAAAAGAGTATGCAACCCTGGGGATGAGGCTGTTATAATGTAAATGCAAAAGAAATGGAAAACAGGTATACCAATTAATTTTACATTTTGTACAATATCTCCGAATCTATTATAGAATTTGAAGGTGAAATTTTAGATTTATAATCAGAAAATATAGGCTTTCATTTGGCACCAAAAAATATAGGCCTACTACTTACGGTTGAGCCGTGGGTGATGAGAATGTGATCGGAAACAGCACCTTTAATCAGGTTCCAACATCCAAAACATAATTTATGTTTTAAAAATCAAGATAAAATCTGTTCTCCATTCAAGTTTTACCAGTACAGAAACTTTCAACTTGATTTCCTCAGATGAACTATAGTTTTCTGAATCAGCCCGATGCCTTTTACCAATTTGTAACTTTGCAATCGAACATCCAATAACCAAAAGCAAGGTGTCATTTTAAAGCTTAAATATGATCTTTCAGATGAGACCAAAAAATCAATTATCATTTTGGGACCCTAAAGGTGCATTTACACTGTGATGACTTGTCTTGACGGAGGGTAACAGATTTGCAACTAAAAACGTGCAACTGAAAATGACTGATAGTAACGATAGTGTGCGTTGCTAGCGAATTGTGTGAGCGTTAACAGCTACTTTAACTAACGATGAGGGGCGGAGAATTCAAAACTGCTATTGAATCCACAGGTCTCCGTTGCTTGTCGTTACCCCTAAGTCGTCACAGTGTAAATGCACCTTTAAGGTACCTTTTGATATGACGGGTCACAAATATGTCCTTTAAATTTTAAAGCAAATCGTTAGAATTAACAGCGCAACAAAAATAGTGACTAGTACCTTATGATTGGGAAATTCATGGTCATCAGTCAGTGGTTTCCAGAAGGGTACTGGTATAAACATGAACATCATGATGTGAAAACACTGTAAGTAACCCCCCCATTCCCCCCCCCCACCCCCGGGATTGTTAGAACTCTCAGCGCAACATATGAGTGACATACCTCATGATGGGGAAACTCATTGTTTCCAGAAGGGTACTTGTAAAAACATGAACATCATGATGAGAAACACTGTAACTTGTAAGTACCCCAGGGATCATACATGTATGAATGACATACCTCATGATGGGGAAATTCATGGTCGTCATCAGTCAGTGGTTTCCAGAAGGGTACTGGTATAAACATGAACATCATGATGCATGAGAAACACTGTAAGTAACCCCCCCCCCCCCCCCCCCCCAGGGATCGTTAGAACTCTCAGCACAACATATTAAGTGACATACCTCATGATGGGGAAATTCGTGGTCGTCATCAGTCAGCGGTTTCCAGAAGGGTACTGGTATAAACATGAACATCATGATGAGAAACACTGCTCCTGCTACTACTCCAAGACTTTCTGGCCTGTAAGAAAAAAAGATTTGAAATGACAACATACATACAAGATCTGGTAAAGAGCATTTATAATTAGTGGTGGGTTATACAGGGGTCAAAAAAGGGTCATGTTTCAAAAGATCATTTGATGCAGCATGATCTCCTGAGCATTTTGACAACTTTTTCATTAAAATCGGCCAAAAATGAGACTGTGCGAGCCAAAAACCAATTTCGAACAGGGGGGTCAGAAGGGAAGCTTGACATTTCATACCCGCGAAACTTCATACCCGTTCAATATTCATACCCGAGATTCAATTTCAAACACTGCATGTTTTGCCAGCTAATATTTTAAGTAAACGTGTTAATAGGCCTATTTTTAGGTTGAGTGAATCAAATATTATAAAATATCAGAAGGGGGGTCTGAAATGTGAAATTTGACCATTGCTGGAATTCTACAACATATTTTAACAACGTTAGGGTGCATATTGACCGCAACGCCGCAATGGCCAAAATTTGGATGACCCCAGTTTTTCTATTTTTTTCTTCAAGTTGCGTACATCGATGTTTGACAAGAGCAAGAGCATTAGTTCCACTAACTAAAACATTAATTGCGACGACTAATGGGACATTTGGACTAGAAAAATCGTAGATTTTGTAAGTTTGTTTACATCATTTTGACGCCATCTTAAGTCTGTCAAGTGTGTTGAATTCGGCAGTCCAACTTTGGAATTTTGGTACATGAAAGCATTTGATCATGAATTCTTTTTATGAGCGAGTGCTATTTGATAGTGATCACATACATCTGTTGCTTCAAGAGGTGCTACTTACTACTTACTACTTATAGGTTGATGGGAAAATATAAGGCTTATGCCTGTTTCACCCCATATCCAATTTTCTTCCAGTGTTTGTCAAGTTTGTTCTTAAATTCATTTGTGTGCTTGGCATTGACAACTTCGCCAGGCAGTCTGTTCCACTCTTCTATGACTCGCATTGAGAAGAAGCTCTTTCTCAGATTTAAATCCTTCTTGAGGGCAGGTTTGTAGAGCTTGTAGGAGTGACCTCTGAGTTGGCTGGTAGTTCTGCTTCTGTGGAAGAGCTTGCTTGCCTTTATTCCTTCCAGGCCATTTAAGATCTTGAAGGTCTCTATCAGGTCTCCTCTCAGCCTCCTTGTTTCCAAGCTGTATAGATCCAGCTCCATGAGCCTCTCATGGTATGGTCTGGATCTAAGACATGGGATCATCTTGGTTGCTCGCTTCTGAACCCTCTCTAGCCTGTCTATGTCACCTCGAAGATTAGGTCTCCATGCTTGGATGCAATACTCTAGATGGGGTCTAATGTAGGTTTTGTATAGGCTGGTGAAACAGGATTTGTCGAAATGTTTGAAGGATCTTTTCAGGATTCTAAGCTTTCCTATGGCTTTGTTTGATGCCGCTGCACATTGTTTCTTTACCTTACAGTCCTCTGATATAATGACTCCCAGATCTTTTTCTTGAGTATCATGAGGTATTGTCTGACCTCCAAGTTGGTAATCTATACCTTGATTTGAGTACCCCATATGCATTCTCTTGCATTTTCCTGCATTAAACCTCAGGAGCCATGTTTCAGACCAAGTTTGGAGTGCATTCAAGTCCTGCTGGATTTCTTTTGTGTCCTCTTCTCCACTGATGCTTCTATATAACTTGGTGTCGTCTGCAAACATTTTGACCTTTGATGTAACAATTTCTGGCAGGTCGTTTATATATATGACAAACAAGATAGGTCCCAAGACTGAGCCCTGCGGCACACCACTGGTTACTGTGGTCCATTCCGACGTGCTATCACCGACGGAGACTTGTTGGAGTCTTCCTATCAAGAAGTCCTCTACCCAGTTACACACCTTGTCCACCACTCCATAGGACTTCAACTTGGATAGTAGTCTCTTGTGGGGAACCGAGTCGAATGCCTTCGAATAGTCAAGGTAAATTAGATCGACATTTTCTCCTTCATCCAAGGTGGTTGTTACATCCTCTAGGGTTTCCAGAAGGTTTGTTAGACATGACTTTCCAGGCATAAAGCCGTGCTGTTCATTGGAAAGCAGCTCAAGTCGCTCAAGGTGATTAACAATACTCTTCCTAATGATGGTTTCCAGCATCTTGCAAGGAATGCTGGTAAGGCTGACAGGCCTATAGTTCCCAGGTGACTTTTTGGAACCTTTCTTAAATATTGGTACCACCCGTGCGTTTTTCCACTCTCTCGGTAGTTTCCCCTCTTCCATGGACTTTTTGAAGATGAGATACAATGGCAGGGCCATTTCTTCAGCACACTCATTCAGGATTGCGGGATGGATTCCATCTAGTCCTGTGGATTTGTCAGTTTTAAGCTTTCTCATCTGGTCTCTTACATCCTCAAGGTTGAAATCAATATTATCCAGGAGAGTACCACCATGCCTTGGTTGAAGTTGAGGGACTATACCATCAGGCTCCTCAGTGAAAACTGATTTGAAGAAGTTGTTCAGTAGATTTGCTGCTTCCTCTTCCGTTTCAGTTAACTCGCCATTTCCTTTCTCTAACCTTGCTATCCCTGTCTTTACTTTCTGCTTCGATCGAACATAGCTGTAAAGCTGTTTCGGTTTCTGCTTGAACTCTCTCATGATTGTCTTTTCATAAGTGGCTTGAGCTTTGGTTACTAGTCTTTTGGTTACATTTCGTTGCTTCACATACTCTTCGTAGTCCTTATACCGCTGTGTTCGTCTGTATTTTGCATACAATTTATGTTTCTTCCTGACAGCTTTTTTCACGTAGGACTTCATCCAGCGAGGTTTTCTTTGGTTCCGTTTCTTCTTCTTGGGAACATGATTTCTGACTGCCTTTTCAAACTCGGATTTAAAGTCATGCCATGACTCCTCGCATGTCTGGTCTGCAAACTTGACTTCCCAATCTATATTCTTGAATTGCTGCTTGATCTGATGAAACTCTGCTTTAGCATAGTTTAGCTGGTCTCTAGATGAACTGATTGTCTCGGAGGTGCACATGTACGTCCATATTAGGCTGTCGTGATCGCTCTTCCCTACCGCTGCTGCATGAGTAACTTCATCGATGGCATGCTCATCTTTGGTAATGATGAGGTCAATCAGAGAAGGTTTTTGCCCTTCTCTTCTTCTGGTGGGTTTGGTGACATGCTGGACAAGGAGTAAATCTTGTATAGTATCAAAGAAGAGTTGTGGCTCTGACTGTATACCAGCCTTCACTGTATTGGTATTCCAGCTTATCTCCGGATGATTGAAATCACCAAATACTAGTAGATGTGTCGCATGCTGAGTGGTGGTTGAGTGAATTATTTGCTTCCTTATTGCCTCACTATTCAAAGTATCACTGTTAGGGCTTCTATACACAACTCCGACAATCATGTTCTCACTTCTTGACAGTCTGATTTCACACCAGATGGACGTCTCCACTGCAATATCGTCAAAACTATAGCTTTGGGTAGCATTTATAGACTTGTGTACGTACAGGAGAACTCCTCCCCCAATGCCATTTGCACTTTCTTTGTCTCTTCTGAAGAGATTGTAACCTTCGAATGTCACTTCACTGTCTAAAACACCGCTATTACACCACGTTTCAACTATGCCAATTATCATGGGCTGGTATAGTTCAATATTGGCTTCAATTTCGTTCCTCTTGTTGATTATTGACTGAGCGTTAGTGTAATAACATTTGATACCATTAATTGTTTTCACTCCAGTCTCTTCACCTTTTCTCTGATTGTCTCTGTGGATAATTCCTGGGGGTTCATCATGGTGAGAAATGTTCCTAGTAGCAGCTTCCCATACTGTCTTCTTTTCATGAGTGTCATTTTCTTGTCTTGATTCATGAGTGTTTCTTGTCTTATATGTAGATCTACATGTTATGTTCTCTTCATCACTCGTATGTGAAATTTGGTCACTTTCTTTCTCGGTATCTGTTTTCCTGTCATCATAATTCTTATCTACTTCCTTGTTAGTGGTGCATATGTGGATAACTTTATCCTTGCAATCATTTTTGGTTCTACCATTGTCCTTCACACATCTGCTTCTTTCTCTGGTTTCAGAATTTTGTTCTAGGTGTACGGTGCATGGTGCAAAATTCCCTTGCTTAGGGTAAATTTCTATCTCACTTTCTTGGAGATGAGTTTCTAATTGAGGCCTTCTTGGCGTCAATTGTGACCTATGCCTTTTAGGTCTTTCCAATCTTGTTTGTGCTGTTGGTGCATTGGTGCTTGCAGTATATGTACAGTTTTTGTTTGTTAAATCATCACTAAGTTGACTCACTCCCGTCTGTCCTTGTGTTCTGACGAAAGGGCTGTCTTTTTACTATTTTGCCATTCCTTATCATGATATCGTTTTCACCGTTATCCCTCCTTGTGTAAAGCTCAGCTCTTAACTTCCTGTTTGTCTCTCTTTCCTTGAAGCTTAGATCTGGGGTGATGAAAATCTTGTTCCATTCCTTGAAATTGTCACTCTTTAGATTCTTGGCCTTAGCTAGAACTAGTCAAGTCATGACATGGTACCAGGACTAATAGGTACCCCGATACCAAAAAATAGGTATCTTCGACTTCGGATGATCCGTGTGTGTTTATTAGGAGTACACTTAGGAAACCTGTCATAACATAATGTTACTGTTAGGAACATTCATCTCCTTAAAACCTTAAGTGTACTCCGATTACAACCACAGTGAGCTTCTGACAAAAACGCAATGGTGAATGTATTTCAATGTGACAATGGAACAAAATAGCAATATTTGAGTTTCTGTATAAGAGATTGGAAATCCCGAAAAGGCTGTTGAGCTGACGTTGATCTCTTCTCTTTGTCCGACCCCCCTGGTCGGATTTGTCTATATAATACAAAAATGAATAACAGTTGACGAGTTCAGTGCAAGTCCTGACTGCAAAATTCGGAAGGGTTGTTCATGTGTTAATCGTAATTGACTTAGACGACCACGGCAGCCATTACAGTTTGACAGTTGTTCGTATGCAACACGTGTAATCTCGGTGGCTAAATTTAGCCACCGAGATTTTTCCTATTTCCAATTCACATTTTTACAGAGTCTATGCACGATACCGGTG